>LOEQ01004192.1:111048-131422 GCA_001685075.1 Bramus lutescens | reverse complement strand
TATATATATATATGTTACTAACACCATGGATATTGTAATTGTTTCCAATTTATATAAATAAAAAGACTGAGAATTTTCTTTTGTTCCTGCTTTATTTCATTATATTCATTTCCTTCCAATTAATCTACATTTCTTCTTTTCCAGATTTATTGTATTGCATTGTATAAAAATGCATAAATTCTTATTTATTTCAAAGATTTTTATCAAATTTATTTTAGTGTGCAGGCAGATGAATGCCTCAGTAGATATGTGGAAATCAGTGGAAAGTTTGGTCTCTCCTTCAACCATGTGGGTCCCAGGAATCCAACTCAGGTATGGCAGCATGCATTTTAATCTTTGAGACATCTTACCAGCACTACCTGCCACAAATTTTTTATAGATTGATGAGGATATAATTCCAGAGTAAGCACACACACACACACACACACACACACACACACACACACACTCACACACTTCTGTGGGACCTGAACTCCTAGATCATAAGACATTTTAATGTCAATATCTATATAACCAAGAGGATATGCTAGGTTTCTTTTTAGTTTTAGGTACATTTATTTGTATTGCTTATTTATTTTTGCATGTGTACACATGGCTGCCTCCCATGACCCATGTGGTAGTCAGAAAAAACATGGGAAAGCTGGTTCCCTCCTTCCCACCATGAGGGTTCTGAGACTAGAATGCAGGTAGTCAGGCTTTTAGGCAATCACACAGGTCTACTGAGCCATCTTCTTGACATGTTTGTACCAGTTTATATATTTTCACCAGAAATAACTTTAAGCCTTGAAACTTAAACGTTTAGAGATGCTTAGATATGTATTCATTTGGACTTAGACTTATAAAGTCCTAATTATAAATTAGGTTGGCACTTTTTATATATGCATACACACTGGGTTGAAATGTTAAGGACTTGCTGTAACACTTTATCACTTGTTTTCAAATGGGCTTAACTATGTTTTTATTCATGTCAGGATTTCCTTGTCTGCTTACTATATGATTTTGCCAATATGTTGATCAAAATTACCTTCTTTGACACTGCCGGGCTTTCTTTTGCTACATTAACGTTGCCATTGCAATGATCAGTGATTCTTGATTTTCATAGAGTCAAATTACTGTGGGACAATGGTCTTGTGTCTTGTAAAGATTTGTCACTAGCATTAGTTTAATAAAATGCTGATTGACCAGTAGCCAGGCAGGAAATATAGGTGGGATGACAAGAATAGGAGAATTCTGGGAAGATGAATGGCTCAGTTTGCAGTTATTACCCAGATGCAGAGGAAGCAAGATGAGAATGCTTCATTGATAAAAGGTACCAAGCCACGTGCCTAATACAGACAAGAATTATGGGTTAATATGTAAGAGATAGTTAATAAGAAGTCTAAGCTAACAGGCCAACCAGTTTAATGTAGGCCTCTGTGTTTCTTTGGGACTGAACCACTGTGGGACTGGGCAGGACAGAAGCCTCTATCAACACAAAGTCATTGATTTTTCTTTAATTTTGTTAATTATTTTTTATTTCATTAAAAATATGAAGCTATTTAGGCTCTTTTTGTTTTCCAACTAAATTGGAATCTATACTGTTTTAATCTGCCATTATATCAAGATATGTTTGCAGTATACTTGTGTTGAAGCATGTGTATATGAGTGTGTGTGTGTGTGTGTGTGTGTGTGTGTGTGTGTGTGTGTGAAGCCATATCTTATGTTAACTCAATGAAAGCTAGAGGCACCTGCAAGGAGCTAAACTCAATTGGGAAAATGCCTCCATAAGATCCAGTTGCAGAGCATTTTCTTAATTAGTGATTGATGGGAGGACTAAGCCCCTTGTGGGTGGTGTGAACCCTGGGCTGGCAGTATTGGGGTCTACAGGAAAGCAGCTGAACAAGCCATAAGGTTGAAGTCAGTAAGTGGCACCCCTTCATGGCCACTGCTTCAGTTTCTGTTGACAGGCCCCTGTCCTGTTTGAATTCCTGTCCTGACTTCTTTTGATGAAGAACACTGACACAGAATTGTAAACCAAAAAATGCTTCCTTCCCCAACTTTCTGTTTTTCATGGTGCTTCACGACACCAATAGAAACCCCAACTAAGACAAGGGAATATGTGTACATTTCTGTGCATATATGTATTATTTTGATGACTAGAAAACAGTCAACCTTGGATGACCTTTCTCAGCTGCTATCTTTTTTTTCTGAATTGGGGTCTCTCACTTGGTCTAGAGCTAACCAAGCTGACTAAGCTGGTTGGCTTATGTCAACTAATTTGGACAGGTAGCCCCAATATCTGCCTGTTTCTGCCTACCCAATACTTGGTTATAAACATGTGCCTTCATGCCTGACATTTTTACATTAGCTCTGAGAATCAAACTTTCAGGCTCATCGTTGTGTGACAAGCATTTTATCAAGCTATCTCCCCACCTCTTCCATTTATTCAGGTTTTTAAAAAGATTTACTTATACTTGTATGTATATGTACAGGTGTTCCCCTATTTGCAGTCCTTGGAGGCAAGAAGAGGCTTTTGGATCCCCTAGATCTGGAGTTATAGGTGGTTGTGTGATGACCAATGCTGGGAACTAAACTCAGTATTTTGAAAGTCTCTTACAGAAGTGATAGGCAACGCTATGTGCAATTGACACACTCTACCCTGGGTATTCTTTAGGCAGGGGAGGCGAGGGCTGCTTTTTTGGATTTCCATTGACATCTAGGATGCATCTCTTTATGCTTCCTGAACCTGTTTGTCTGATGGACTTTGAATATAAGATAGGTTTGTTCTCACACAGAATGAATATGGTGCTGAGTTATTTGGATACAAATGTAGCTTTATTCTTTATAAATGTGAGAAAGGACACTAAATTGGGAAGGAGATGTAATTGCATGAGAAAATATTAACCTGTGAAATGGTATCTTTGCACCTCTACATGTGCTGTGACATGAGACTTGTTTGCAGATATAGTCAGTATCAAATATATAGATGTCAGAGTATAAAATGCGCAATTTCATGTATAGAAACAGAGAAAACTTTAGGTAAGATTTTAAAAAACCAGGTATGTACAGTCAATAAAGTGGCATATAGCATTTAAAGTTGGGAATTAAAAATTAAAACCTAAATTTCAAATATTAAGTACAATGGAAGCTGAACATATAAAACAGATAGGTAGGACACTACATTTATTGATTTACAAATTCTGACCTTTCCTACATGTCTAGGATGAAGCTGACTTGCTTATGGCACAAAATCTTTTTGATGTGTTCTTGAATTTGTTTTGCAAGTATTTTAGTGAGAATTTTTAAACTCATATACTTAGAGAAACTGAAATTCTCATCATCACAGTAATATGCCTGATAAACTGACCGTGTTTCAGTAAAAAGCTTCACACCCAAGAATATTTGGGCTAGAAACTGGATTTGATGCACCTTTTTCCCTTTTCTTTTCTTTTTGAGACAGGGTTTCTATGTAGCCTTAGAGCCTGTCCTGGAACTAGCTCTGTAGACCAGGCTGGCCTCAAACTCAAAGAGATCTGCCTGCCTCTGCCTCCCGAGTGCTGGGATTAAAAGCATATGCCAACACTGCACAGCTTGATGCACTTTTTTAAAAAAAGGACATAAAGTTGGTTGAACAGAGAAATGTAGTGGATCTGGGAGATAAGTGGGTTGAAATGATAAAAGTACAATGAACAAAATTCCCAAAGAACTATTACAGACACACACACACACACATACACACACATGCACACACGTTTATTTATTTTAAAATTTCAATCCAGAATTTGAGCATAAAATGCAAATAACTACTCTTTTAGAGAACTTAACATAGTTCTAGACACATGTAAAGAAAGCAGAAATAGATAGCAACGTTTTAAAGTTTTAACATAATGAAACCGCAAAACTAATAAGGTTAAACCCCTAAACATAAATAAGATCTTTCACCCAATTAACAGGCAATATATAATTTTTCCACTATTTATTAAACTTGCACATACTTATCTGTTAGAATGCCGCAAGTCTAGAGAGTCAATATCCTCTCAGTGATACTCTCTGTGATTAATATGCTTACTAAATATAGCCATAATGCCACATACAGGGAAGTCCTCAGAGTGTGTGGGTCCCTGTGGTCCTCAGTCACAGTGTCAGAATGTTAGTGACTTCTTTTGTCACTGTAATTACCCGATGGGAGGAATTGAAGGAAAGAAGGATCTATTGTGGTCTTAGAAAGCAGTGCAGCAGTGCTGCAGACGCTCTTTCTGTTGCAGATACGGAAGCACAGTGCTCAGGGCAGCACCAGCACGGACGGTCAAGGCCTGCCTCTATGCTCTAAGTCCTCCATTTTAGAGTTTACCTCCAACTATTTCCAAGTTTCCACACACAGTACCACTGTCCAGGGATGAACTGTTCAGCACTTGAGCAGGTAGAGACATTTTACATCCAAACAATGGCACCCGGGGACATCTACTGAGATGCCCATCCCTTCTACTCTCCTTGCTCTACAAAACTAAGAACATTAAGCAGGGTCAATGAGATTGTTAGTCTCACTTATGTCTTCATGGGATGAGAAACTATCAAAATCTTTGTCAAATACATTCTATTCTTTTCAGGATAGCTAAGTACTGTAGTATCAAATCCCAGCTAGGATTATACAGAGAATGAACGAACATCTTAAGACAATCTCTTTACGAATATGGCTGCAAATAGCTTAAATAAACCATAGGTATTAAAATATAACATATAAAAATTATTACCAGGTAGAGTTATTCTAACCATGAGAATTATCCATAAGTAAATATAATCCATTAAATTATGTATATTAAATAAAACATAGACATAGGAAAGAATTAACTAAGTAGATATGAAAAGCTTCAGATGATATGGAATGACGGACTTTAAATCACTTTCTTAACAGTTATAGAAGGTATTTTCCTTAATCAGATGTATGGTCTCAGCTACCAACGTCATAGTAAGTGGTCTAGAAGATCGAATCAAAATCGGAAACAATGCAAGCAAAGCAACCCAACTCTGTCCTTTAGTAATTCAGTCTATCAGTTCAAAGTGCCTGTAGAAAGGAGAAGAAAGAGAGTAAAAACAGAAACAATGGAAAAGACTCCCATCTAGGAGGCAATATAATGAAGAATCAGCTTATAAAATAATTAGTTGTTCACACAGATAAGAAATGACAGAGGGCAGATAGATGGTCAGGTACAATAATCCAAGTGACAGCAACCAACTGATAATGTACAAAGAGACTGACCTAAAATTAGATTTAAAATACCTTGATGAAGAAAGGTATAAGGCTTTATTGAAAGTTATTCAGGAAGAGATAAATATATAACAATATCATCATAGTTATGGTGAGAGACTACATGCCATTGGTCATGTTTAATGTGGTCAGTTTACCTTAGACTATCAATGTGCTGTAATTCCAGGAGAAATTTTGATTTGCTTTTTGTAAGAACATCTGACAAAATAAGTCAAAAATTGATACATGTGGTGGAAATTCCATTAATAGTTGGAAGAATCATTTTTACTTAAAAATGATTACTTATGTGCATGTGTGTGCGCCAGTGCCCATTAGGGCAGGCGACCTTATGGTTAGAAGAGGGCATGAGATCCCCTGGAGCCGGAGTTATAGGCAGTTTATAGTGGACTTATGTGGTTTCTGGAAACATCCAAAAGAGAACCAAATGACCCTAACCACTGAGAAATCTTTCTGACTCAAAATAACACTTAAAGAGAAAAAGAGCTAAAAGACAGAATCATTGTTGTAATGAAGTCATTTGTTTTTGAAAATGCAAGAATAAAATAGTGGCAGGCAACTTTTCAAAACATAAAAACTGTATTGCATAACCACCCATGTTTCAGAATTTGCAAATAGTGGAAGTGACATTCATAACCCCAGAGAGAAGGGCATATAGGAAAATGATACAGGGAAGTTTGTCTAGGAAGTCTGGTCTCACAATACCCACCTGTATTAAAAATAAAAATAGACTACTATTTATATCATATGGAAAGATTAGTATAACATCTAAACCAAACAACAAGAAGACTCCCAAATTTTCAGAGACAACATAGGGTATTTTCAAGAACAAAGAGCAGATATGCTAATAGGAGCACAAACTTTAAGGAAAATAATTAATACAATTTGTCTGTTTCTATTAAAAATTCTATTATACCTAGGGAAGTGCAGCCTTCCCACCCCAAGAAAAGCTCCCACATTTGCCAGCTCTCACTCTTAAGAAATGCCACAGAGAACACTGGAGGCAGCTTCAGTGTCTTGAGCACAGGGGTCAAGGAACTGTATCAGGACAAACAACTCCGTGCTATTTGTGCTTGCCCTTAAATAAATAGGATAAAGAATTCTGATTATTAAAAAAATCCTTTATGATTCAGGGAGTGTTCATTTTAGGCAACTCAGAACACTTATAAATTACCCTGAGATAATGCATCGTGAATATTCTCCCAGAGGTGACTTGCAGAAGTGGTTTAAGACTGGAGAGGGCATACTGGCATCTGTATCAGTTGTGATATTTACTGGAAATTGCCCAAAGAATAAGCTAAACACTGAACCATTTCATGTGAACTGAAAGGTAAAAAAAAAAAAGAACAACCCAAAAAAGTTATGATTAAAAATGTGTTAACATGTACTGGAGTACCAAATTTAACTTAAAGGGCCAGACTCAACTATCTTTATAAGATGAGTGTTCCTCTTCCATCTGAAACAATGTTTTAAAACAAACCCATTTAAATAGATTCATATTTAATATATTTTCAATGTAAGGAAAAATTCATTCTTGTCAAGTCTGAGGCAGTGTACCTAGCTGGCAAGTTCTGCTTTTGGAATAGTAGGATGGAAATTAGCTGGGTGTTACTTAGTGGCGTCAGGTGAAGAGCAAGACTTGGGCCGTATACAGCTGGAGTTTGGATTGAGGTAAGAGGAACAATGTGGTCTTTAAATGGACCTGACAGTCTCTAATGCCTCGCTTCTGCCCACCCAGTCCCAGATTAAGGAAACCAGGGAGCAAAACCAGGTTGAAAGTAGAAAATTTTTCACCAATAAAAACTCGCCCCTGACTGTCAGCATGAGGTTCATTCTGAATCACTCACCCTCTTCCAGCATCATCAGGGGACCACCCATGGTCCTGAAGGTTTGGGACTGGAACCCTGGCATCTATTTCCTACTGCCCTACATTCACAACATATGCACTTCTTAACCCTGAATCCCTGCAACCTTTCTTTCCCACGAGCTGTGCATTTACTGGAATAAAGGGAAGACGGAAAGACGTCGTACTGTCACGCCTGATTCTGGAGCACAGGATGTGAGCCTGTAACTGTTTAGGGCCACGAGAGCAGAAAAAGTGAGTTTCACGAAGTTTAGAGCAAAGACTGAGAAGTACATGTGTGTGATGGCCAGGGGTGAGCACCACATGCCAGGCAAGACACATTCCTGTCTCCTTTCCTGTGATGTATTAACAGTTAAATTGTCCCGAGTTTTATAAACAGCTTTTGAAATCCACCTGTACTGGGTTGCAATATTACATCATCACACACTTCAAATTAAGGGACTTGAAATCAATCAATAAAGACTATTTGATATTAGAACATCGGATGAACTGATGTTTTCCTTAAACCGTCTTTAACAGCGATTTAAGAAGTACTTGCTTAAAGTTTGTCACAAGTTTTAAAGACAGTGTTTGTGTGCCATGGGACTTGCTGTTGAGCACATGTGATATTTGAGAGTCTATTTCAAATCTAGATTAACAGCCAAAGGAAGACCTCACTGCCTTCCAGGTGAAGGTGCGATGTCCCACATAGAACAGGCCCATCAGTTACCATTCTGTTGGCTCCATACTGCTTCCTCTATTTTAGAAAATCTTCATGAGCTCTTTGGTTAAATGGTTTGTTAGGATGAGGGATTTGCTGTCGTCACATCATTTGTTTACAGCTCATTGCTCGTGAGCAGTGTCCGTTGTTTTCTCTCTGGTGTCACAGAACAAGGACAAGGAAGCTTCCCGTTGCATTACAGCAATGTGTACTAAGTGGAGAACTTGGCCATGGGCAGTTTTGCAGCTCAACTTATAGAACAGTCCAAAGAGACTGAAAAACATGATGACAGGCAGGTACCTTTTCCTATGTGTTTCAATACCTACAAACCTATTGAACAAAGCAGTAGGTAGATATTTCCTAAAGTTGAAGCAAAAGCTTCATAGAAGCTTGGTTATTTTATTTTTTTTAATGTTTTGCATTTGATACAACTATTAAAGAGCAATTTTAAAATAACTTTCCAGTAATATAGTTTAAGTAATATATATTTTAATATCTATGCAGAAAGTGTCAGTGGAAGACTGAATTTCTCATATATGGTATGTTTAATGTAGGATCTCATTGTTAAGGCACAAATTATTTCAAAAGAGTTACTCTAAAACTATTCAGATTATTTCTCAAAAAAAGGAAAGAAAAGGAAAAATGCAATAAGAATAATGATTTAGAGACTTTATTTTTTATTTTAAAAGAAAATTGACTTATTTACTACAAGCTATTTTTCCCTTGCTGGTGATAAGGTTTGTACAAACTGGTTTCGTAAATGTTCAATTTTTGTGTCTTTTGCCTTTTAAAGGAATCGTTAACATTGGAATTGAGGGTATGTACAGAGAAGTTGGTGTCAATGCCATTTAATAAGTCATATTTTTCACAAATAAGGAAAAATCATTTTAATAAGAATTTTAAGTATTTGCAATAAATATATGTATATAGGTTATATGTATTCATATATTATTTTTCATTTTATTATTAAGTAAAAGATAATTAAAAGTAAAATTAAAAATTCTCTTATAAAACACAAACAAAGCAAACAAATTTTTTTGTTTGCTTGTAAAATTTGTTTGTTTGTTTGTAAAAAAATGGTTTACAAACTGAAATTTATAACTACAGTTATTTAATGCTGAATGAGCTCAGCACTAAGAATGTACAAGGACAAGGGATGTAGGTCTGGACTTTAGACCGCACAGCCTGCATGAAGTCTTACATTTGATCCCCAGGGGCAGATAAACCAGTGTGGTGGACACACCCATAATGTTGACACTCCAGAGATTTGGCAGGCAGATAAAATATTTAAGGTCCTCTTTGGCTGCATGAGGAGTTCAAGGTCGACTTGAGGTATTTTTAAAAACTTGTCTCAAAAGTCAAAACAAAAATGCTTGAAGGATGACACATGGAATTCATTAGTAAAATCGACAAAACCTAAAGGAAGGAAAACCAAAGTGGCCATTGGCATAAGTTTAGATTGACCCTTACAGGCAACCAGAAATATAAACTATAAAAGACAGGAAGGAAGCTGTCCTTCTATGGAAATAAAGATTCCTTAAAATAGAACGCTCTTGTTATATCAAAACCATAAAAACCTATTACTTCCACCCAAAGCATTGTGTGTATAAACAGCCCAGAGACTCCTGTCTTCCTTGTAAGTACATTTTTCCATTCTGATATGACCCTGGCATGTGGAAATCTCCCTGCAATTCATCCTCAGCTGCAGTGACCAGTGATTCTACAGAATGTGTCCAAGAGCCCAGCCTCTGATTCCATTTGGAGAAGAGTGAGGAGGCAGAAGGTTTGGTGTGTCTATCTTAATGGCAGGTTTTGGCCTGTTCTTTTGTAGCTGTGAAATGATTGGATATGCCAAGTGAACTTAGAATGGATGGTTTCAACTGCCAGTGTTCTTACTAAAAGATGTTCCTGCAAGCGTCAAGAGTCAGACCATCTCAGCATGACTGACTTACTCTTAATGTCTCTTTGCCTTTGGCTGGGTAGCCATCTGTATCTGTGGGTGGCAGTGCATTTAGTTTCAAGAACAGACATTTTAATGTAATTAAATGCTTTGATTATATAGGGCGAACAAAGAAAATGTCTAGAAGATGAAGCTCCGCTTCATAGATGATAAAGGTATTATTCATACTAACATTTCCAAAGACATAAAACTAGGCACGAAATATATTCTGGTGATGCCACTTCTGGGTGAACACTCAAAGGAATCAGAAATCCACTTGAGAAATATTAATGTATGTGTTTGTTGCAGCACTGTGCACAAGAGCTAAGCTACGGAACTGGCCCAGACAAGTAAGGGGCAGATGAATGGACAAAGAAAATGTGGTACTGGGGACCCTGGGAGAGGGTTTAAAGGGAGGGGAGAGGCATGGAGGGGAGCAGAGAAAAATGTAGAGCTCAATAAAAATCAATAACAAAAAAGAAAATGGAGTACACACACAATGAAGCTTTATAGAGTCATGAGGAAGAAAAATGAAATTGAAACATTTACTGGGAAATTAATGTGTTGTGGGACTCTCTAGGGAATAACCACCCCAATATTAATGGAGTGGAAGAGAGGAGATGTCTCCGCAAGATCGATGCCAGGAGAGCTCCTGAAAGGCCTTGATGCTGGGTGCAGTTTGTACTCTCATTTTATATTCTAAAAAAACCAGGTGGGGTGGGTAAGCAAGCAAGATTTTACTGAAGCATATGTAGCAGTCAGCAGGTTGTTAAGGGCAGTGACTCATTATTTCAGCTTTTTCTCCAGGTCACTCTGTTCCAGGTAGCAGGTGAAGTCATGCTTGGCAAACAGGCAGTACAAGCAGAGTGTAAAGCCAACGCTAAAGAAATCAATATCTAATCATTGGTCTGCTCTACCCTTTTCTGCTTTAGATGTAACTGCGATCATCGTGTTCATTAATATGAATGGAATATGACATCTGTGGAATCTACATGAAAAATGTAATTATGGTCCAGCAAAATGATGCAGTGTTTATAGTGTTTGTGGCCAAGCCTGATGACCAAAGTTCAGTCCCTGAATCCCACATGCCAGAAGGAAAGAAATGAATTTCCCAAGTTGTCGTCTGATTTTCATGCATATACAGTGGTACAATGCCCACACATATGTACATGCACACACATATATATATATACACATAAATAATGCTACATATATGTATAGCTCTATTATATATGTACATATATAAATAATTGATCATAATGGAGACTAATTGTGGAGAAGAAGACCACAATTACGAGGAATGAGGGACAAGAGTGGGAAATGAGAAGATAACAAATGAAGCATATGAGTGTATTAAATACAAAAACTAAACATTATTTTGTATGTTAAAGATAAAAGACAAGAATGTTAAAGATTAAGTGTGTGTATTCAAGATCCTAGACACAACTTTTGCTTGTAACTAGGCATGTCAGAGATGCCAGTTTGCTTCAGAGTTCTGGAAGAATAAACTTTTGCTAGGATTTTGGAAGACTGAATGCTGCCTAATCACTTTGAGTCCAGCTGTAAATAATGTACACATGAAACACAGGACAGGAAATGCAATTCAAACCCTGAGAGGAAGATCACAGTGCGGGATAAGATTGTGATTTCTTCAAATTGACTGGCTTGTTTTTAAGAGTTGGTGGGCAGTTTTGCTTAACTGTTCTGTATATGATTAGTACCTGGAAGTTCAAAGATAAAGTAGATTTGGAAGCAAATACTTTGTTGTTATATGCTGGAGATGCTCTGGTGTCTCAATTTACCTGCTACGGTATTTTGTGGCCTCTGTGTTTTGTGCTCCAAAATATGTTTCTAGGTCCTTTGCGTTCATCGTTGTTGCTTTTGACTTCCTCCAGCTTCACCATTGATCTGCCAAGTAGATTAGAGATTCAAGCCTTTAATAGACAAAAGCAATTAACTTAAGGCCACATATCTTAAGGTCCAGTGCTCCATGGCTGCATTGGAGCGCTCTGGATATGTTTTTCTTTTTAAGGAGATAATCATAGAGTTTAGTTATATATGATTTCCAAGAAGTGGTTGTATTTTCTGTCTTAAACGTGATTTATATGAACTTACCTGGTGGGAGTATTTGTTAGTTTAGGTAATTCTTCTTTAGATCTGTGTAGCTCCATTGTCTGTTGTCTGAATACTCTACCAGTTCCCCTTGAACTGATATGCTTAACTCCCACCTCCCAGGTGTGATATTATTAGGAACTGAGATTTTGGGAGGCAATAGCTAGGCAATCCAGATTTGATCTTCATGAGTTAGTGCTCTTGTCAGAGAGGCATGGGAAGAACTTGACAGTCATCCTGCTATTGAGAGTGAGAAGTCATCTATATATAGTGGACTGGGCCCTCATGAGATAATATATTACTTCCTGGTCTCAGACTTTCTGGCACCCTGAATGCTGGGAAATAAACTTGTGTTGTTTAATTTGCCATCGAGTGTGGTATTTTATTATAGCTAATACAATGGTTAAGACAGTCTGATGGTCACCACCTTAGTACAGGGGAAACATCCTGGGCTACGGATTATGATTCCTACTTGTTTTCAAGGAGCTTTGGCATGCTTTTGTGAATTTGTTATTACTATGCTTTTCTGAGTCTCAAAATACGGCAAGAACTCAATTCCAGCTGTTAATAAGGCATTATGGGGTTCTTCAAACATCCGCTAATGACCAAGAGATTAAAATTCTGACTTTAGAATGTTAAGCCTTTTATTTTTCATTTCCAGCACATGTGTTTAAGCAGCAGTGGCATGTGGGAATTACTGCTGGTGCTCGGTGGGGTTTGCTTTCATTATTTTTTTGGTGTTTATAATTGCACTGAGCCCCAAATACATTTTAATAATAATTTTTAAAAGTCATTTCAAAGACACGAAAGGATAGAGTAGCAGTGATGGGTAGTGGAATGGCATTAATTTCAGCTTTCTTGTGAGTGGGATGTGGTGGTTTCCAGGTAAAATCTCAGCCACCCATTCCCCAAAGGAAGCACTTTCAGATATAAAAGTTCCTTGATCCCAATGTTCGACAGCCTGGTGTGAGGGAAAATAAGGACGGTAATTGGAAACAAAGTTGTCATATTTTTAAAATTAGAAAAAAGATGCATCTGCAAAACTCCCCCTAGCACATTCGTAAATAGTGTAAGTTTATCCTCCCCTCCCCATGGAGTCTGTTGCTCATTTTCTCACTGAACAGGTGTGAGGGCCATGTTTTACCAGTGGGAGCCTGGGTGATTCATTACTGTCTTCTCACTTCATGCAAGAGAGCTTCCTCTCACAACTGAGGTGCTTGCACTCTGACCTACTCAGAGCTCATTTAGGAACACCGAGATCAGTCTCAGAACGACAAGAGTGTGGAAAGGCAGTGTTCCCAGTGAGGCGAGTGGCCTTCAGCACTTCTGCCACTAAAAAGGGCAGGAAGGATTTTTAAAATACAGGATTTATACCAAATCCAGATTCAAGCTGATTCCCTGGTCCATCTCTTATTGGATTTGTTGTATTGGGAATGTTACTGAACTGAGGACCAGTTTTGTTATATAGGAAATATAATTAATGTTACCCTTTTTTTTTCAGAATGTCCATGAGGATGAAGAATCATGGTGTGTGCAGTGCGCTGTGCATATAAAGTTTTAGATTAAAATGCCATTTAGATTAGTAGTGGTGCCTCTTGCCCTTCTGTCAAATGCCAGGCATCCTGGGATATGAATGGTCCTTTATTGTGAGGTGCTAACACATTCCAGCTCCCATGGGAAAATTGCTTCAAGACAAAAAGGATCACTTCCAGGATAGAAGCCAGGTTATGGAATAGTACATCTGGTCTGCTTTTATTGAGGGAATTAATTTTTATGTAGATATAATTTACACAGAAGAAATTGCACAAGCTCAGTCGACTTTTCTGTATCTTTATGTCTGTGTTGTCACACCACAATAAGAGGTTAAATGACATCAGACCCGAAATATACACTTCGTGCCAGCTTGCCAGCAGAATCCTTGACTCCACTTACAGGTAACAATTACTTTGGTTTCTATAAATGCAAATAGTTTTGTCTGTTATTCAAAAATCATACAAATATCTCCCAGAACAAATTGCGTAGCATTTCCTTTTAACTCCCTTTGCTCAACATAACATGTCTGGGATCCACCTATGTATGAAAACGTCATTGGCTCTTGACAGACATTGCAGCAATGGACTATTCTGAACTGACATTCTGGCAAAATTCACTTGTGAGTTTCCTTGTGAATTTGTTCTGTAATTTCTCTTGAGTAACCCAGGATTGGGAGTTTTAAGACATAAGAGAAAGATATATTTAATTTTATCAGTATGTTTCATTTTATTAGAATCTGCCAGACTTTGCCACAGTATGGTTCCATTTCCAACCACAGTATACGAAAGTTCCAGCATGCTGCACACTCCCTCACACGTTGCCAGTCTTAGCTTGTGTCTATTGCTGTGTGTTAAAGGTGACATCTCTTTGTACATTTAGTCTGTATGTTCTGGAGTACTCATGTTGTGTGACTTTTCCTGGACAGGTATTATGAAAACTGTTTAGCCCAGAGAGGGCACCTATCACAGACTAGAGACAACCAACCAAGCCTTGCTTAGGGAACTGGTGATTTTTATTAGGGTTACTTACAGGAACATGGGTGACTCAAAGCAGCTGTGTCACAGAGATGCTCACCCTCATGAGTAATGACTGCAGCTGAATTCCTGCAGAGCTCTGCACAACTTCAGGTGGCTGCAGGAAGCTCCTCTTCCTCTCAAGTAGTGAGAGACCTGGTAAAACCTTGTGACATCCAGAGACCTGTAATGTTTTTCTTTCTACCTTTTCCTTCCTTCCTTCCTTCCTTCCTTCCTTCCTTCCTTCCTTCCTTCCTTCCTTCTTTTTTTGTTTGTTTTTGAAGACAGGATTTCTCTGTAGCTTTTGGAGCCTGTCCTGGCCAGGCTGGCCTCGAATTCACAGAGATCTGCCTGCCTCTGCCTCCCAGCTACTGAGATTAAAGGCCACCATTGTAATGTTTCAATTTGGAGGAAAAAGTGAGGCAACATCCCATAGGCCTATGAGCCACTGGGATGTGTACCTTTGCCTGTTGCCTATTGAGAGATACTACAAAGCTAAAATAATGACTCTGCATGATTTGTGTTAAACCAGGATTTTCCTTATGCCATGCATACAAAAAGTTGGAATTTGCCACCATTCTTCGCTACCCCAGAAGGTAGAGTTGATTATTTCTTTATTATGTATACAATATTCTGTCTGTGTATATGCCTGCTGTCCAGAAGAGGGCACCAGACCTCATTACAGATGGTTGTGAGCCACCATGTGGTTGCTGGGAATTGAACTCAGGACCTTTGGAAGAGCAGGCAATGCTCTTAACCTCTGAGCCATCTCTCCAGCCCCAGAAGGTAGAGTTGAAAAGGATGCAATAAAACAAAATTATGCCTGAAGATTTCAAGGTTAGTCTGTGAAAGTCTGCCTCTCATTTCTGTAAAAGTATAAAACCTTGATGCAAATTTCTATCTGCTGCAAATAAAGGAGAATTTAGCAAAACTTGGGCCTTTGTGGTATTCTATATAAGAAGACTGGAGGCATGGATAATTTAGTGCATTGGTGACATTAAAAAGGACCTGGGGATTTTCTTCATTCCACATGAAAATTTCAGCAAACTAGATTTTACTCTCTGGTGACAGGAAGATATACCACCTATATTTCCCTTCAAGGAATGTCCTGATGCCCAGCTCAGAGGACAGGGGTTTGTCAGAAATTTCTTATTTATGTGATATGCAGATATCTGCCTTGATCCATGCCTTTGCTACAGAACTGGCAGATCAGGGCCATTTCTACCCAAAATATCACTTCCTATTGAAGGTTCTGACCAAAGGTGACCTTGGCATGTGTTTTGAGGGACCGCATCACCTCTCAACTTCTCCTTTGACTGATTACTGTTTCTGTTATTTTGTTTCAAAGATAACGGTCCCTGATCCACAGATTATTCCTCATCCCATTCTTTGTTTCTGCTTCTGACCTTACCCTGCCATACCTTTTATTTTTATGTTTTTTTTAAGTTGGGATGCTTGACCTCCTTGAATTTTTTGTTCTGACTCTGGATGATGGAAGCAGATAAGCTTTTTATCTTCTGTGCCCCATGTGAAGAGCCATAAGGGTAAGGGATCCATTCTAGAAAGCACCCAAGAGATATCCTGGTTTTAGCAACTCAATTGTGTCATTTATAATGCACATGTGAATGACATTTTATTTTATTTTTTAGGTTTATTTTTGAGATTTCTATTTTATTGCAACATTTCTCCTTTTTGTTTCTACCTCCAAACTCTCCCATGTACATTTCCCTGCTCTCCTTTCATTTTCATGCTCTCTCTTTTCATACATGGGTTTTGTATACATATGTGTATTTGCATATACATATATATTCCTAACTATACCCTATTGAGTACTGATAGTGCTATTTGTATGTATGGTTCCAGGGCTAACAATTCGGTAATGGACAACCAATAGGTGTGCTTTTTCCTGGTAAGAACTATTTCTCCTAATTCCAGTTTTTACGCAGTTGCCTGTAGTTCCTTGTGTAAAGTTGAGGCCTCGTGGGCTCTTCCCCATCCAGTTTGGTGTGTCCATTGGTGTCATCCTTGTTATACCTACAGGTAAGTGTAGTCTTTGACTTTCATCAAGGAAAGTTCTTTTTACAACAGACAGAAAGCACTACAAAAAACCATAAGCAATAAAAATGCAGAGTTGTGGAACTCAAGGGCTGCATCTATGGCACATGCCCATATTTAAGACTCAGGGAGCATGGCGGAAAGGAGGTAGAAATTGTTGTAAGAGCAAGAAGATCAACATGTTTGATGGGAGAATGTGTCTCTAAATAATATCAGAACTTTCACTCATAATGTCTCACCAACATGACTGCCTAAATACGAGTGATGCCAACCAATCAGGAGTTGTTGACTTTGTCTTGCATATGGGTTCCTCTTAAGAGCATGACTATACTAAGAACAGTGGGGATAATGGGAACTTTAGAAGAGTAAAGACCACAGCAGGCAAAAGGAGGAAGGAGGATATAGGTGGGACTTCATAGATACCAGATGACTATTACATAAGTAATCTCAGTGACTGATGGGAGATGCCTCATGACCATGTGTGGTCTAGAAAGGAACAGGCATGCAGTTGCTGCTCAGGCATTTCTACTAAGCTGAGATGAGGTTTTATGATTCACTGAATTCTTTTTGGATCAAGGTGTTAACTATACAGTCCCAAATCTTTTTCTTTCCACCCAATTACCACGTATGTGGTAGTCAAGTATAGTAACCACATTTTAGTAAAACCATTTCAGATTGTGAGCTGACATTTTTAACTAAGTTACAAAATTATTCACTTCACAGTCTTCAAATAAAAAATAACAACAAATAATTATACTGATTTCAAAGGAAATTTTAAGAGTTTAGCTTCATACATCCAATAATTTTTAATTAATTTTATTTTTAGAAAATTTGATCAGAAAAACATTATTTAAGAAAAGTATGTTCTTGAAAATAACAAGATATATAACTTTTATGTCTGTTGAGATGCATCTCTCTAAGACAATTAGATAAGCAAACCTGAAAAACTGATTCGTAGCCATAGCTGGCAGCGACTATTGTGCTCCCCTTCCTAACAGCCGATAACCTGTACTAGATGTGAGTATGAGGGAGCGATATAAATCAGTACCGACTCATGGGAGAGCCATCCTTCATGAATTTCACACTCTGACCACTGCTGAGTCTAAGATCTTACTGACATACTTTAAAGTATTTCTTTATAAGGGCAGGAACCATTGCCACAGTCAAAACACAGAATGGTTCCTCACTATGGACCCATCTGATTTTGGTAATTGTTTTTGACCGGTAACGGTTACAGAAACTAATATGAACAATTCTTGTACATCCACAAAATGTTTTGAAACTGCTGTCCATATCAACTTGAGTTGATAGTTTTTGCCAACTTATTCTTTATCTGCAGTTTCCCTAAATGCCATCTTAAGTAAAGGAGGGAAGGGTGTGTCAACTGCTGTAAAGGCCATATTAGCAGAAAGGCAGTGTGTTTGTCATCTGGGCCAGCAGAGAACTTCATTACTCTCCTTGTTTGGCAAATTGATGATCACTATGAATCCGTCAAATTGTCAGCCCCATTGACTGCTCAGACAATGGCAATGAAGGAGGCTCAGCACCCATGTGCGTGCACCAATACACATGCCCACACAGTGTTAGACAGGTCAACTGTCGTTTCCATACGGAAATGTTAGCTTTGATTGCAGGATTGTAAAAATGACAGGGGATTTGCATGCAGTCCTACAACAAAACAACAGCAAAATGTGTTGTTTCTTATTTTGATTCTGTGTGGGTGTGGGGGTTTCATTTACACAAAAGTGCTGTATGCATGGCACAGACAGCTAACAATTGATGCTGACAGGAAACGGGTATTCTGATTCTCCAATGAGGTCAGCTATCAATGTATCGATCTTTTGACCCCTCAGGGAGACTCAGAAAACAGCTGAGGGATCCAGCTCTCCCTCTCAGCCTCTCCTATGGCAGATGTTTCTGCAACTATGTTACTGCTGCTATAAATGGTGGTTACTCAGTGGAGTGGAAACTCTCACATACCGTTTCTCTCCCTGTCTTTTATTTTCATTCATATTTAATGTGGACTCTGAGCCTCACCTCCTTTCTGTGTTGCGTTCATTTTTGAAATTCTTAAAAATAACTCAAAGACAGCTTTAGGATTGCTTAAGCATTTCTCATTTTTGAGTATTTCTAAGTAGTTTGTTAATATAAGATAGAATAAATACTGTTGTTATATTTAGAGGCTTTATCTGAGACAGCATTCCAAGTAAACTGGGCTAATAAGTAGTTAATGTTTGTGAAAGTATGTACATGTGTATGCATGTATAGATGTGTTTGTGCAAGTATGCATACTAGCACACAAGTGTGTGTATGGGTAAACATGTGTATATATGTGTGCTCACATAGAGGTCAAAGGTTGACCCTGAATGTCCTCTTCAGTTACTTTTTACCTCAGTTTTGTAATTTTAAATTTTACAAAATTTATCCGTGAAAACATCATAGATGTATGTATATAATACTTTCTAGTTGCTCCCATCCAAGGGGTAAGAACCTCCCTTGTGATATTATCAGCTTCCGTCTTTCCTACAAGTCTTTTTGCTTGTTTTTTTTTTTTTTTTGGTTTTGGTTTTGATGTTTTAGAACTGGGTTTCTCTATGTAATCCTGGCTGACCTATAACTCACTCTGTAGACCAGGCTGGCCTCAAACACACAGAGATTCACATGTTTCTGCCTCCTGAATGCCTGGATTAAAGACATGTGCCACCACTGTGGGCTCCTGCAAGCTGCTAGTCCCTTTTCCACATCCATGACCTTTTGCTTTGTTTTTTTACTTGCTGAGTTTGAAAGTACTGGCAGGGTTTGAAGAGGTCCATTGGATCCTGATGGGCTCACCAGTGGGTACACAATTGTCATCCCCTCCAGAATCCACCAGTAGCCAATAGTTCAGCCAATGGTTCAACAGGGCTCATCCTCTCGCTCATATATGAGTGATTGCTGGCAGGTCTAGTCATGCATAGGACCGTGCAGGCAACTGCAGCTGTTGTGAGCTCATGTTTAAATGTTAAAAAAAATAATAAAATGGTAATGTTAAGACAGAACTTAAGACAATATTTTGCATCTCTTCTATTTTCTGGCTTTTATATTCTATCCACTCTCTCATGTGTGATGTTCCCTGAGCCTTAGAGAAGGTGATGTGAATGACCTATTTAGTGCTTACTTAAACATTTCTTTTTATTTCTTTCTTTTCTTTTTTTTTCTTTGGTTTTTCAAAAAAGAGTTTCTCTGTGTAATAGCCCTGGTTGTCCTGGAACTAGTTCTTGTAGACCAGGCTGGCCTCGAACTCACAGAGATCCGTCTATCTCTGCCTCCCAAGTGCTGGAATTAAAGGTGTGCACCACCTCTGCCTGACTTAAACATTTCTTAAGAGACTGAAAACTAACATTCCTGAGAATAACCATGTTATTGCTTGGAAATCTTTTATATTTTTAAATTGAAGGCTGGAACTCTTATAATTTGTCCAAAAAATGAAAACAGGTAAAAATTCCCTTAAATATTCAAATCATACTAGCAACAAACAAAATGACTTGCAATTTTGAAAGACAAAGGCAAAAAGGGAAATATTTCCCCCTCTCAATTTTATATAAAACAATACAGTTGAATCTCATATGAAAGTATGTAAGACAAGAATAAAGAATAGTGTATGTCAGGGAAGCTGTACCGAAGAACTTTCAGCACATTGACTGACTGAACGAAGTCAGCATAATGACATCATACCAGCTGATTTGCTAGTGAGGACAGGGAAATGTCCACATGGTCCCACCCTTAGTGAAGAGCCAAAGCTGATTAATGTCTGCTGAAACATGGAGAATCAGTCTCCTTCAGGGACAACCTCCCACACAGGTTGTCCTATCCCAAAGTAGTCAACCCTGAACACTCTCTCTCTCTCTTTCTCTCTCTCTCTCTCTCTCTCTCTCTC
>LOEQ01004192.1:81732-108554 GCA_001685075.1 Bramus lutescens | reverse complement strand
ATACAATTTGTGTGTTGTTATTTTGTGTGTAAAGCTAGCCGTGCGGGAGCCAGGCAGGACGAAAAGCAGGCCTGCTCCCATTCACTACATATGTGTGTGTTTATGTGTGTTTGTTTGTGTGTGTGTGCATGTGTGTGTGTGTGTAAAGAGAAAGTTACACAATGTAAGAGGGACAAAATGTGAAAAAGAACTTATTCATGGAAATCACAAAAGGCCAGTTAGAATCACTCACAAAAACATATATGAAAATTAAGGGCAAATTCAGATAGGCAATACCACTTCAAATAAACCTTGTTAAAAAGAATTGAATATTAGCAAGGATTAAAGACAAGACAGGGAGTATGTTTCACAGATCATTTGCAGAATAACATAAATTGATTTAAATGTCTTAGAGTGCAGCTTCTCAATCCCAAATACAGCTGCATATGTACATGTTCAAATATTTTCCTCTTGGTTATAATGAAGACAAATCTGACCTATGTCAGAAAATATAAACTAGTGTGCTTTTCAGCACTGTGGGTAATGCTAATATCTTAGAATAATTTAAATGTCCATCACAGGGATAAAGAAATGGCTTAGCAGTTAGCATTTACTCATCATGCAGAACAATGACCTCTAATTCTATCCTCAGGGGGATCCAATATACTGCTGTGACCTCCAAGAATACATGTACATTGTTAAACACATACATGCACACTCATACACACACACACACACACACACAGAGTTTTTAAAATCACCTCAGTCACATGGACAATGAAAGTGTCTGCATTTCTGGTAGAGAAGATGAGAATGTCTGAAGTTAATTGTGCTTAAATTGTGGTTTTCGAAGTTGGCAATAAAGATGTGGAAAGAACAGCATGGAAGAACAAGAAAAAGTAGCAAGTTGTCCAAGCATGTTGATGATAACTATCAATATGGATTGATTAGCTTTTTCCATTAAAACGTGGAAACTACCAAGTTGGGTTTTAAAAGTAAACAGCAGAACAAGCGAAAACAAAGCAAAGCAAAACCAACCAAAATTAGTTCTATGCCAATTATGTGAACCACAGGTTAAACACAGAGCGGATTTGGTACTTATTTTTAAAATTACTCTCTGAAAGAGTTTGTTGTCATTCAACTTAGTAATAACTAAACATATTTCACTTACTGGTCTTTGGGTACCGTAGTTTTTGAAGTACTTGTTTAAGCCTCTTGAGACTTTTTGCATTGGTATTTCTTACTGACTTTTAGGGGTTGTATACGTTTTGCATGAACCCATGGTGAGTTCCAGGTGCTGAAGATGGACACCTCAACTTGTTCTTTACCTTCTACCTGCTTAAAGACATTCCTTCCACCATCGTCATTGTAATGTGTTTGTGTCTCATATCTTAGCTTTGCCCTTGTGGAGTATGATTCGTATTTTCCGAAAGCTGTTAGACCCAACACTCCATCTAGATCTATACCTAACAGCAGTGTGTGAAAGTATTCTTACACTGCTATTCACAATATACCAAACTGAGCAATAGGTTTAACATTATGCACATTTGTGAAATATAGCAAGATTTATCAGCTCATTTCCCACCAAACACTGAGGATGGACCAATAAGGCCCAACCCCACTCCCTGTCCTGATCCTGTGTGTATAAGAACCTCACTGAGTTTACTGATACCATAGACCATCCATAATTTTTAATAAATTCACATTACATAACTTTAAGCTAAATAATCTAGACCATGGAAAATATTATGATTATAACTCATACACAGTTTTAAAAGGAAACAAAGCCTTTCTCTGGTATCAGAGGGTGCTTCTGGGTGCTGTCACGCTCTTTGGTGTTTTCTGACTTCCTCATGTGTCAAAGTAGCCCCTTTCATTGGGCATGCTGTGCTTCTATGAAAGATTAATATTAAATATGCATAACAGATATGCACATCAGATAAATAACTACTAATAACCAATCTTTCTTTTGAAAGAGATATGTATACCTCTCCATATAAGCCAGGGTCCACATATGAGAGGAAATATGCAATATTTACCTTTCTTTTTCTACTTCAATCTCCCGTTCCCATCTCCTCGCCCCTTTAAGTGTCTTCTTGCTCCAGCCTCCTTTTTGCTCCTTGTTTTCATGTTATATATGTGTATCTGTATTTATGTTACTATCGAGTCTATGGATGAGGGAAAAATGTGTAGTTATTTGTCTTTCTGAGTTTGACTGATAATAATCTCCAAATGTATATATCTCCCTATGGGTGACATAATTATATTCTTCATCACGATGATTAATAACTCCATTGTGAATGTACCATATTTCACTCATTATAAATTTATTTATTAATTCATCCATGTTGGGCATCCAGGTTGATTCTCTACCTTAAAGAAAGGCTGTAGAGGGATAAGGGTCATAGCGTATTTCAGATATCTCAGAAATATTTTTCTTTTTTTTTTTCCTTTTTGAGTTTTTGAGGCAAGATTTCTGTTTAACAGCTCTAGCTATCCTGGACCTAGCTTTGTAGACCAAGCTGGCCTCAAACTCTCAGCGATCCTCCTGCCTCTGCCTGCTGAGTGCTGGGATTAAAGGTGTGCGCCACCACCACTGTTTTATTTCAAAAATCTTGAGGAGCAAAGCTTATAGAAATGTAAATACAGCCTGTATTGAAAAAGAGGGGGAAACTGAGCGCAGAGGAAGCAGGTATTGATAAGAGGAGGGGAAATCTGAGCTCAGAGGAAGCGGGAGAGCTACTGGCTGATGTCTTAAAGTCAGAGTGCTGGGCCAGGATTGAGGTGCAAATTTGAGTCCAGTTGCAGAGAAAGAGAGGGTAGGACCAGGCACCGGTGAAGGAATTGGGGAATGGATGGGTAGCAGGTCCATGTAAGCCAGCAAGATGGTCAAATGGCATGAACAGAATAGATCAGCAGCAGAATTCAGTCCTGGCTGAAACTTCTAGGGTGGTAGGAAATCCTCAAGCTGTCTGCACTATGACCCACACAATGGGTTCTCAGGTGGGGCTGTTGCCCCCACAATTTTGGTTGTCCACCTTTTTATGGGATCTGGGATAAGAAGTTCCACCTGTCCATTATCTGGGATGTCTGATGAATTGTAGGGCCTGATTTCCTTGATATAATTTTACCACATGCATGTGTCCTGCCAGTCTCAATTCACCCTGCTAACATGATCAGAAGACGTTTTTCTATCCCTAGGAATAATTGATTAGGTGTCATCACAATTCCTCAAAGTGAAGTTAAAATCAACTTATAAAATGGAAAAATACAGAAAATGGATGTTGTGCAAGATGGTCAGAGCTTAACACAAAGCTACCGCAGAGCCTTCTGTCTTTTGAAAGAAAGGCTTGTTGATTTCTGAAAGCAGGAACTGACCCTGCTCATCCAGGCAGGCGCAGTATTTCTCTGAGAAGGTTGCATAGAATCTCTCAGCAAAGCATCTCCTGTTCCTTCCAAAACTGCTGCTCTTTCTCCACTGAGCCAGGTTTGACTTTTTCCGTGGTTTTCTGCTCCCAGGTTCCTATTGTTATATTCTCTGTCTCCCCAGGTCTCAGGAGAGTGATCATAGTCACTGTCTCTAGAGTGCACACAGGGTGACAAGTCGTTGTCTCCCCAGTACTCACAGGGTGACCAGAGTCACTGTCTCCCCAGTGTACTCTGGGTGACCAGAGTCACTGTGGAACTGCCTTATATGGACTTTGAAAATCTGCCTTCAGTTCCTTCCAAAAGCAGCCTTGGGAACAGACAGAGCCCCAAGGTTTTCTTTGGCAGTCTTTTTTGCTCAGTGTCTCTGTTTAAACTTTCAGTTTAATTTTAGAAATCTTCAACATGGCATTTACATTCTTTATGCTTGGCTTGACAGATGGATAGATGAACTGTTCTATTAATACCACATTATTTACGGCCATAATAAACTCACTTAAATTGTAGCTTGAGCTAGGGTTGTGAATCAATCCATAGATTACATATATTGCTTCAAAGCATATTATATGTTTCAAATGAAACTATAATTTGGCAGTCCTTGCTAGTAAATGTACTGAAAGCTAGTTAAGGGAAAGGAAGGCTTTGCGTGTTACAGCAACAAAGAAAGCAAATAATCTATGTGCTTACCTGCTTAAATCATTGCAATAGATTTAGTTCGCTGGCACTCTAGACAAAATGGTAAAACTTTAAATAACTATGAAGGAAGTTCTGACTTACTGGGCATGCTCTAAGATAAGATGGCTCGAACACAGATGAGTTTACCTCTTCTACGATACAGAGTATGGCCTAGTTTATAATGTCCTTTGTAAGAAATAACATGTTTTTACCAGACATGGGACTTTCAAAATAATCTAAAAGTGCACTATTCCATTTGGGCAAGGATGGGCTATCTAAGTGAATTATGGGGTTTGGCTTTGTGTTATCTATCCCTTGCCTCATCATTAATGTCCTGGTATAGCTGGCAGTGTTTAGTCTGACTACATTCAGTGACTTGTTGCAGGTAACTTTTATTCGAAGTTATTATTTTCCAGTCTCAGTAATGCTTTGAACCACTGGGACTTGTTCCTGAAAATCCTTTGCAAGAGACAGATATAGCACAGCTGAAGAGCTGCATCTGGTCCCATGTTTATGATAGATACATCTAGGAGCTTTGTTCATAATAATGGTCCCATTTTTCCAGACGCCAGAGAAAGCTAGTCCATACTAGGGTGCCATGCAGTTCTCTGTTAGCTTTGGATGTCTTGGGTGGAGATTTAAAATTGTTAAGAAGTGTCATTTGTACTTTAGCCTGAGAAAGAAATTTCTAATCCCTTTATTCTATTTGGGTGAGAAAAGAGGGCTATTTGGAAAGCTTTACATAATTGATGGAGGGCCACAGTTTTCCACAGCTAAGTTTCTATCGACACAGAGAAGTGAAAAAAATCTTTTAATTACCTACCTACTATCATATAATTATTTATCTTTAAATATTAGTCTGTTTATCATCTATCTATCTATCTATTACAGTGTTTCATTACAGCACAGGGATTTTCCTCATATTGTGTTGGCAAGATATTCACAAGGAGAAACACGTTTATCTTAAAGGATAAAAACAAAGCTAGCATCATTTAAAAGTAGGTATAGTCACAGCATCAGCATGGGTCATAAAAGTCAAGGAGATCTGGAGTACAGCCCTTGGGCAGAGAGTCCCTTCAGGGAGTCTTGGAACCCTTGGAAAAATGCTACTTCCTTCTAACAGCCTGATGCCTTGTCTCTGAAGAAAGACATTTACTCGAAGCTGCTCATGATTAATGAGGAGAGTCAGGGAGACTCAAGATCTAAACTCTCCCTTTTTTTATTTGTCTATTAGTGCACCTAGCAGAAGTGATGGTAGACGTTCTCATTACTTTGGAAAGTTAATTTGGTATTCAGAAGCCAGTACACATTCATCTTCCTACTCTCATGCTGTATACTATGAGTTCCAATTCTAGATCCAGTGGTAATTAAGTAGTATTTATTTTATTGCTCCCAGCTTTTGCTTCTCCTCACGATGGGTTCTACTTTATTCCATAATGACTTTTCTCCACAACCACCTCTTGGAAAGGATGGACCCCTTTGACACTGTGAAGTGCATTGTAAATTATTTTACTTCAATGTCTAATGACAATCTTAGAGACTAGGAAGGTATTAGGGGCACTGGGCAGGATCCAGCTGATCTTTCTGGATAACAAATCTGAAAACTGACAAAGATAGGAAGAGCAGTATTGTGAACTGATAATTATGGAAGTCAAGAGCTGCAAGTCTGATTTACTGTTGGAGATGAGAGTTTTAAAATAGAAGACACAGAACTACAGGCAAGCAAGGAATGCTGGGAGCAGAAGAAATAGTCTTCCTCTGGGCTCAGCCTCCCACCTGGGTTTTCAACATCAAGTAGTCAGCTCTAAAGCATATACGAACAGATAGTACTAAATGGATCGAGCAGGTTGTGTTTATATATTTTTGAATACACACACACACACACCAATAACAATTAAAAAGAGAAGGCGTGATTTCCTGAGGGAGCAAGGTGTACATGGAAGAAGTTAGAAGGAAGAAAGAGAAGGGGTGAATGATGTAAGGTTTAATTTATAAAACTAAAATAATAAATAAATATTTTAAATAAATATAATAAAAAATTGGAATGTTAAAAACAGTAGTAGCAGAATCCAAATAATGATAGCTAAAGCGCTCTGAGAGATGAATCACAAACATGAGAATCTCAAAGCTGGTTTATGGTGTAAATCCTAAGACTGACAATCAGTAACACTAATGAGAGAAACAGAATTGTCTGTGATTATGGAAATACATTATTTTCTGTATCGTTTAACAATTTAAACATTGCCTTTATGTCTATTCTTGTGTCACATATGTCTGCATGGTTCAAGGAATTAGTTTGTTAGTTTATTGTTTGGGCTTGCCTGTTTTGGTTTTTGGTTTTGCTTCATAAGTTTTGCTTGTTTTTACGTCTTGAGAATGGTGCGAGCTAATTCAGGCTGACCTGAACATAGTACATAGCCTAGGCTAGACTTTAATTCACAATCCCCTGGCCATCCTTCTTTAGTGCTGGGATTATAGCCTACTATGACCATGCCCAGTGTTAGGAACTGGGGTTTCATTTTTATATAATTTTAACTGATTTAAATATAGCTAAAAATATATGGGCCTATTGGCTACTACATGAGACAAATAGTTCTATTACTTGCCTCTTCAGGAAGCTAATGTTTAGCATGGAAGAAAAATGTAGAATCATATTAGGTGATATACACAGTTACATTTAAAATAAAATATGCAAGGTATAAGAATTCAAGGAAAGAAATGTCTGAAAATTAGAGGATTCCAGAATTATGCTGCATATTTTACTTTACTTTTCAATAACCTTCCTCTTGACACAAAATTTTCAACTTAAATATTGTAGCAGTGAGTATATAAATATGAGTATGACAACACTAAAGCCCTTCTACTGGGAGTTTTATTTATTTACCAAGAACAGGTTTTTAGAAATGATTTTAAGACATAATCTAAATATGATATTCTTATTATTTAATGTACAATTCAAAACTTGTAGAATATTTACAGATTTATGTGACCATCATTGTAACTTAATTTTAGAGCAGCTTAATCATCCACAAAATAAATCTTTTGCTTATTCACAGCAACCTTCTATTCCCTTGCAGTCTGCCTTCTCTCTGGAGATATACCTGTTTGGAAAATTCTCAGTGTTTTGGCTCTCTCTGGGCCTCTTTGCAGTTGATCCTCATTTCAGATGCTTCTTGGGCTTTGGAGACAGGAGGTTTCTGTGTTCTTCAGTTAGGCAGGGGAGGCTTCCTGTCTTCTCTCCTCACAACTTATCCTTTTATAGGGAAACTGGGGCAGTGCTGATTCTGTCCTGGTGTTTCTCGGTGTATGCTTTTTAAGCTTTTACCTGCTTCATTAGTCTTCCCTTTTGCGTCTTTTCTACCTGGCTTTCAGATACATGTATATGAAGGGGAGTTAGAGGACAAATGTGTGCTACAGAAGATACTCACCGTCCATAACTCTCCCATTGAAAGAGGACCATCTAGCTTGTTCTTTCCCTACTAGGGTTCCCATCTAGAAACCATACATGAGGGTCAATGTCATGATTCGAAAAAGAGATGACCCTTCCAGGATCACATCTGAGGGAGTTTTCAGACTGTTTCCATTTCGGTAGGAAGATCCACCTGAAGTGTGTGCATCACCTTTCTGGGATCTGGGATCCTGTGCTGAACAAAAGCAAGATGTTGGAGAAAGTAGAAGTATTCACCCATGCTTCCTGTCTATGAATGCAATTCACTGGTCCTTCTGCCCTTCCGGTCCAATACCATCCAAACCATGTTAGACTCTACTCTCACACTATGAACCCAAATAAAACCATCCTCCTTTCAGTTGCCTTTATAAGATATTTTATCAAATCCCTGACAAAAATAAATAACTAGTCATATTAGTCCACTGTGCAAATGAGTTTCCAGCATGTCAGCCTTCCTGCTTTGTCACACATATCTAGACCTGTTGGAATACTAGATCTGCATAGTAGGCTTGCCACCTATCAGTGGCTCTGTTGGTCCCTTGTCAGCTGGGGGACCATCTATCCTCACTACCACTTTCTCCTGCTCTGTATTTTGGCCACTGTGGAATTCTGAAATTCCTTGTCTCAGAAATAATGATGCTCAGTTCTCTAGGAATATCAAATCCCATGTTTCCTATATGTGTTGGTTCAATTTCTATCAATTTTATTTAAAGTAGTGTTAGACACAGTCAAATGATTATGTAGAAAGTCTCCTTGAAAAGAGAGGTATGTCCCTGTCCAGAAGATAACCAGCTGGAAATTAAGCATTCAGTTGAATGTTAAGTAAAGTGTCTGTCCCATGCTAGAGTTTTGTGTAGGCCAAAAAGACAGAATGGCTAGTAGTTATAAATGTTCCTGGTGATGACAATTAAGTCATGTGTGTATTCAAGGGTTCTTCCTGTGATACTCAAGGCACATCAATTGAGGACAAATTACTGCTCATTCATGTCACTGACACTATGGGAGAGGGAGTGAGGAGTTTTTAACAAGAGGCTCAAACAAACCTAAGTTCTGTGAGTCATTAATCATTCCTTCATTTTACAAATGTGTACTGGGTGACCAGGACTAAGTGGGTGTGATAATCTGGAGTTCCACATGGAGGGAAACAGACACAGTGTCACAGACCTTAAGGTTACATGCTGCTAACCTGAGAAAAAGAGGGTTCTGGTACCCTTCAGGGTGTCTGGGTGGTCAGACAGTGCATTGCCTATGGTTGTGTTATGTAAAGTCTTTAACTTTAGATTTGAATACTTGGCGAGTCATGTGGATTTTCATATTCTAAGTTCCTAACAATCCAGTGACCCTAGGTAGAATAGAGTACCATTACTATTGTGCCAAGCTCACAGAATTCATTTATACCCTCCTAGGCTCTGTAGACAAAACAAAGCTTTGTCATTTCAATTGAAAACTTCCAGAGGTAAGTGTAGGATCTTTCCAAGGAGCAATCACATCATTGTACGAAGTAAGCAAGAAGGTGCTGATTCAGAGGGAGCCTGGGGAAGACACTATAGATATGTGTCAGGCAAAGAAAAAGAATGGTAAAAGAATAGTGCAATAGATGTCACTTCACTTGGAAAATGAAGACCAGGTAAGTATTTGATATTCCAGGCATCAAAGATTAGACAAGGAATAGAAGTGTTGAAACACCTCTCTGGAGAAAGACACACACACACACACACACACACACACACACACACACACACACCACAAGGCTTTCTATTTTCCACTCCTTGGCTCTTTCAGACCTTGAAATGTGGACCTTGAAATGAAAGAGCCTCTTTGGTTTTTTTTTCTTTCATGCTTTTGTGTGAAATGATGTATGTGTGCTGCCAAATGGAGTTTGCGCTTCAAATTTCCTAATCCATTAATCTTCAGGTGTTTTCCACATTTTCCGTCTGAGTGACTACAGGAGAACCACTGAGCCCTCAAAAGGTTGGTAAGCCAGAGAGAAGGCAGTGGCAGACTCCGTCAATACTGCACATTTACAGGAAGACAAGATCACTTAGGATAATTACTCAGGGAATTGTTTGGGGGAGTATGGACTTATTAGTTTAGCATCGAAACAGCTTTCATCTATGGATAATGGGTAGAGATGACTTCTTCAAGTTAAATCTTGTGCCCTGGTGATGGGGACCTCCAACACCAGAGCCTGCTTGAGTGCTGATTCGCTGCAATTGGTGGCTTCAGGCCTGACTCAATTCCTATTGTGCTATGCCTTCCCTCCGAGTTCTCTCTAGGATTCGGAGGGCTGTGACAACAACCTACCCCACTGAATTTTGCATCATTTGCTCTTCCTTTTGAATATGATTAAAGTTGCCTACTCTTTGGAGCACCCATTTGTGCTTGCTTCAGGGGAAGAGCTTGCTGAGTTAGACTAAGTCAGCTTAGTCTGATTTTCCAAGTGTGTTTCCCCACTGTAGCTTCTCTTAGCGTAGAAGATCTTGTAGGTGGATTCCAGCTCTTGAGCAGATACCAGCACTCATTGACTGACAGTGGTTGCCCTTTAGAAGGGCTAAGCATTGGTTAGACACTGCTTTCTGTGCATCGACTGTCTCTGTAAATTCTGAGGAGACCAGGTATCACCCTATCTAACAGAATAAGACACGGGGCACAGAGAGCAAACACAGCTAGAACTCAGAGTTTGTAGATCAGAGTTCTGCTGCTGAGCCAGTCACCTCTGCTGCCAACCATTATGTTCTAAGCCTATCACTGAGACTCAGGAGTGCCCCCAAAACAACCAGCCTTATTTTTCACAGACCCCACAAAATACTCTCTTTTATCTCACTCATTGAGTATGAGAAATCAGAATTTTGTGAGGCATGAGCCACGTGAGACACACAGGAGGCCACTGGTCAATGTGTACTTCAATTGTTCAGTACAGTGACAAGCTGTGGTTTGTGATGAAGTTCTCAACCTCTCCTTTTTCTCCTTGAGTGATCTTGTCTCAACCCATGGCTTTGTTGGGTACCTATAATTCCCAGTTCTGATTTCTTCCCTGAGTCTCACCCCTATTCTCAAGGTTATCACATGTTTTCTTGGTATTCATGGTGGGTAAATATTTTATGGTTTTCAGACTGTGTTCATCTTCAGTTGGTGAGAGCTTTGAGGGCAGCACCAGGAATTGCACATCCTTGAATCTCCAGCACCTGAGACCTTATCTTTCAAACAGCTCTCTAGAATCATTTGTTGTATGAACTGATGAGAGCACACACACTTTGCCCTCAGAGGATGAGGCAGAATGTTTGGCTCTTAGAAGCCTTTTTACAGACTGGTTTCTTAATGTAGGAAAGAGCTTAGTATAACTAGAGGAAAATTTCTCACAGTCTTATTCTTTCAAAAAGAGAATGTAAGAATATAAGCCATCCCCATAGTTGGTATTAGCTTTGATGCTCCTTGAAAACTAGCACAGCATTTGGAGTCAAGCACAGTTGGGTTCACATAGTAACATTACTCTTTTTGGCAGATCTAGGACCACATACAAATCCTTCAATATACATTTAGCCTCAGTTTCCTTCTCTGAAGATATATATTATGTTATGAACCAAAAGATCATGTCATTGTGAAGAATAAGTAAGAACTGTTCTTAAAGGATGCAGTGTTCTCTTCTGTTAATTGTTGAGCTGACAGTAGCCATCATATTTCTCTTGTTCTTATTACCTGGTTTTAAGAAATATAAGCACCATGTCAAGATAGTGGCACTTGCATAGAGTTCACTAAGTGACCCCCCAAACCTTAGTGATCAGCATCAGGTTTCATTCAAGTGATGTTTCCATTACTCCATCACTTTCTTGAGCTGAGACAAATTGTGATCATCAGTCAAAGACAACTTACTGGTTTTGGAGTGATGAAGGGCCCTAGGGCAGTGGGAGGGACCCAGGTACAGTGGAGGGAGTCATCCTTTGAGATCTATTATCTAGATAGAACATTGTATCAAACGGGACAGAAAACACTCTGAATTTTCTTTGGAGAGTTAAGATTTTTAAATGTGCCAGTATTTTAGAAGGCAAATGGGGGGAGGAAGCAAAACTCCTCTATCTATGCTATGGTCTTGACAGGCTCCCTTCACTCCGCTGCAGTCCCTACCTTAGAAAACTGAATTATTTTGTTCCACTGAACAGGGAGACATGATGTTGAGTGTTGGTGATGGGTTTTATCTTCCTCTGAGTCCTAGGTGCCACCTGGCATGCTCTACATGCCCAGTGAGATGGGTTGGAGAAAATCATAAAAGAACTCATCACAAGATTGGCAGTGGTAGGATTGCAGTGACTGAGGAGCTGTCCTCACATCTTTAACTAGGGCAATCATTTCATTATTTAAGATTAATTTACATCAATGAAGAAGAGTGAGTGACCACGTCAGGATCTCGATTATCAGGGCATAAAATCCAGAAGATGCTGATCAATTTTAGTCAGGTTTCCTTGGCACACCTAAGGAGGAAAGTGATAGTCAAATTCATACCTTGGCATTAATAACCACTTGGTCCAAAATCATCTTTAGAAGCACCATGATTTCTTTGAGGAGGTCCTACTCCTAAAATCTAATTCTGTATAACTAAATGCTGTTCAGATTTTACTGTCCCAAAAGTAACCTGGGAACTTCCTAAAAGCCAAAATCTGATTCCTCTGATCTGGTGGAATCCACTAGAATCTAGGAGGACTCACCACAATTCTATGCTTTACACAAGCTCCAGATGTTGTTAATCTTGTTAAGCTCATGGAACACGATTCTGAACATTGAATATTCTGCTTTTGTCCACCCTTCTCAGGCTCTTTATTTGTAGTATACAGTTGGGGCTGCTCTTGTGTCTCCAGAGCCATCACCATCAAGAGCGAAGACCAGAAACTAATTCCCTCAGAAGTCTGTGCGTCAATGGAGCTATCTGCATTGATTTGGAGACAGCTAGGATAACCTTCAGTGGTTTCTACATTTAAGAAGGGCTATCCTTCCTTCCCAAAGGATATTCTATGTTCATAGCTTAACCATATTTGTATAATTACTTGCCATGGAGCATGTTCCTCATGGGAATAGCAGTGTTGGAAAACCATAAGGAGCTTTACAATTCCTGTCAGACCCGACACAGTCAGCCAGCCCCAAAGAGGACAAAGATAGTCTCCTGATATTTTAACATGCATCAATAATAAGTGCTACACATGGAAAGAAAGAGATATAAAGGGGGTAGTTAAGTCAGGTCTGAGTGTATGTGCATTTGTAATGCAATTTGCTTGGGAGTTTTGTTTCAGTGATTCTCTGGCTATAAGCTAAGCAATCCTACCTGTCAAGCTTTTGATGAGTCTTATGACTTAAAATATGCATGCATATTAAATGTTAACAATAGAGAAAAAAACCTGAGTTTTAAAGTAAAACAGATTCTATAATGACTTTTCCAGCTTTATTTTAACACTGCACTTTGTGTTATCCTTACCTTTGCTGATATACTATGTCATTTCTTTGGACCTTTGGTCACTTGAGAATGTGTTGATGTATTTTAGAAACTAATATGACAGGACAATGCCAAGCATTGCCTAGTTCTCAACACAGTGTGTGGTATAATATACTGAAATGAAAAACATTTAGCACCTACAGAGAATCAGAGAAATACCAAGAAACTGCCTGTAAAGATGCTTGGAAAGGTTGCATAGGGATCTTAGTGTGCTCTATTGCCTTTTTCATTGTCTTCTCCCAGAAGGAGTTTAAAAATGACTTTGCTACTGAATTTAAGTAGAGAGACAATTGGACCCTTACTCACAAAGTCATCTAGACCGTTGACCCATCTTAAACCTCAAAGAACTTAGCTCAAGAACTACCGATAGGAAAGTCCAGCCCAGAATAAAACCTATGAGGTGCAATTCTGGAAGCCCAAAGAAGCTGCCTGGCTCTCCCTCCCCAGGCTGGTGCTGACTGCGGGATTGTTTAAAGGCTTCTTTACCTAGGAAGCAAGAGATAAACTAAGAAGCTCCAGGAGAAACACACTCTAAGCTAAAATGTCAGTATTCAATAAAGGTTTATTTCCTTTGGGGCACTGCAGATCAACATCCTTTCAACTTTCTGAGGAGCCAGAGGAAGTGACTGAGCCCTTCTGAGGCTGGCTGCCAGTAGCAGGAGGNGAGGTGGGCTTTAGCTTCCTGAGCACACTGTCAGTTAGGAAAGCAACTCCTGATAAATGTTTCTGCCAGACAGACAAGCAAAGGTTCTGTGGAGAAACTGTATGTTCTCTCCATTCCTCAACCTCTAAAGTGGTTAAGCATAGCATGCTGTGCTTAGCAGGCAGCTTCCTCTGTCTGTCTGTCTGTCTGTCTGTCTGTCTGTCTGTCTGTCTGTCTCTCTCTCTCTGTGTGTTGGGGGTGTCTTAGCAGTCATTCCATGCTCTTTTTTTTTTCTGTTCAAGCAATAAACACGAGGAGAGACAGCTCCAGGCATTCCTATCAGTTCTCAAACATTTTTTTTTCTGAGACAGGTTTTCTCTGTTTAACAGTTCTAGCTGTCCTAGAACTAGCTCTTGTAGACAAGGCTGGTCTCAAACTCACAGAGATCTGCTTGTCTTTGCCTCCTGAGTGCTGGGATTAAAGGCATGTGATGTAGAATATCCTTCTGTATATGTGCTGCTTTTATTGGTTAATGAATAAAGCTAATTTGGCCTAAGGTAGGGCAGATTATAGCCAGGCTGGAAGAAATATATAGAGAAAGTAGGTAGAGACAGAGAGATGCCATGTGGCTGCTGAAAGAGGAAGATGCTAGAACCTTACCCAGTAAGCCACAGCTTCGTGGTGATACACAGATTAATAGAAATGGGTTAATTCAAAATGTAAGATCTAGATAGAAATACAGCTAAGTGATTAGCCAAGCAGTGTTTTAATTGATATAGTTTCTGTGTGATTATTTCGGTCTGGGTGGCCAGGAAATGAATGAGCAGGCGTGTATCACCACCATCTGGCTCAGTTCTCAAACATTTTGACCTAGGGGCTCCAAAGCCATTTCTACCCACATTTCTTGAACCCAAAGAAGATATCCACCTTAATAAGGTAGGGAAATACTGAAAGGTCTTATGTTCAAGGTTAAAGAAGGACTCTGAGGCAGATTGCCATTTGGGTAAGAGATTCAGTAAAACCATAGAGGGACAGATAGACAGCATGCAGAGGCTCTGAGGAATAATCAGCCCATGTGGCAGTGAGAGTCCCTTCTTATACACTTTAAATAGGGGTAGGGGAAGTCAATTGGAAAGTTTCCTATTTTGACCACAGTTGGAAGTTACTGCAGTAACCAGTGAGTAATCTGTTAGAGAAGGTCAGCTATTGATAAGCCTGGCTCCTGGCTGCCTATTACTGAGGGAACCTGGTGCTGGAGTCAGAAGATGTGCAGAAGGAGTGGCAGAGAATACCACTGGAGCAAGAGAATGGGATAAGTGATTTCTGCCGTACAGAAGATGTATGATTCTACCTGAAGCTCTAAGATGAACATTGGAAAGAAATATTTCTTACGGCAACTAGGAAGTGTTCAGAAGTAGGTCTCTTAGATTGTGTAGTAATCCCAGATGGCCAACAACTTGACATCAGTTGTGTAAAACCTGGAGCAAAACACTCGACAAAGACCCTCCCCTTCTGAACTTCAGAGTCCTGGGGTAATGTTTGCCATTCCAATCTGCTACATGTAAAGGCGGTGATAGACAACAATGTGCCATCCCAGACAGAACAGAGGCCAGGACAGCCTACATGCATTCCCAGGTATCCAACTCTAAGATATACGACTAACCCCAGGCCAGAACAGCAATGGTGTCCAGCTAATTGCTTTAGATGCATGAGGAACCTGCCATGGTAATACACATTTGCTGTTTTGTTTTTATAAGTCATGCTGCACTTTTGCATGTCAGAAATGGGTGCCAAGGATGGCAAGAGATATCTTCAGAGAGCTATTATGGTTTTGGTATGGACCTCTTTCTTAGAGTGGCATCTTAGTCAGATCTCTACTGCTGTGATAAAAACATTGCTACTAAAAGCAACTCAGGGAAGAAAAGGTTTATAATTCATCATGGAGGAAGTCTAGGTGGGAACTCAAATCAGGTCCTGGAGACAGAAACTGAACCAGAAGATCACTGCTTATTGCCTTGCTCCTCAGCCTTGCTAGCTTTTATTTACTTAGTAGGACTACCAGGCCAGGGGTGACATGCCCCCAGTGTACCAGGCTCTCCCACATCAATCATTGCTCAAGAAAATGCCCCATAGGCTTGCCTACAGGGTAATATAATAGTTATTTTCTCAATTGAGGTTCTTCTGAGATAACTCTAGCTTCTGTCAAGTTGTAGAAAGAAAGAAAGAAAGAAAGAAAGAAAGAAAGAAAGAAAGAAAGAAAAGATTTAACCAGTTAAACGGCAATGAATAAAATCTCCTGTTAGAGTAGTTACAATGTTGAATCATCGTGGGAGGAGTCTCTATGGTGAGTTTCTACAGAAAAACTTTACAAGGAAAAAGGATGTTGCTTATTTCCACAGTTGGCAACATATTTATTAGGAGAAGTCTTTTCCTCCAAAAGGAAATAGAAAAGCTTAGAATTTCATTTCTATTACATTGAGGAAGGTATTACGTCATAAGACAGAAATAATAAGTGTAATCTAAAAATTTCCTTCCTAAACTATAGCTAAAAAAAAAAAGAACCAGAACATAGATGCTTAAAGCTCAGACTTAAGTGAAATTCCACGGAATTAAATAAAGCATAAAATGAAAGTTTTCACTAAGGCTATCTTAGCTGAAGCAGCTATTAAAAAAACCCAAAAAATTAATGCAATTTTGGTTTTAGTTTGGATTTATCAAATCAGCAAAGTTAATTCTATGTCAATAAAGAAAGAAACTCACGCTGGGCAAATCACTTTACTCTCTGTGAGTGTCTGGAGGAAATAATGTAAACATACTTAAATGGCCCTGGGAGTACTGAGAGTACATTTACTCTTATATAAAAATGTGTCATTGTGTTTCTTACACAATAAAAGAGATCCAAAAGAAACAAACCCTTCTGTAATTCAGCATTTGGATCTCAGTGGGTTACCAGTTGAAGAATCCCTCCAAGTCCAAGCAAACTCGACTGAACACATGGTTCTCTAAATTAATACTGGGCTCAGTAAGGCTGAGGCTGGGCTTGGCTACTTCTCTCCTGCAGCTTCAGATAGTGTTCATGGAGTTTGGTGAACGGACTTTTGGTTCCTGATGGTATGGTGACATAGTAATGGCTGAGAGATGATGCATGGTCTCTGGGTAGAAGGCCTTTTTAACTGTGAGCTCCTCCTTGCACGAAAATAATAACTATTCAAGGAAATGCAGAAAGAGAGCTGACCTTATTAAGTGGTCTGTATACAGTCAATGATCACCTCTGCAGTAGGCCCAGAGAAGGTGGAAAATCGATAAACATTTTTATACCAAATGATTCAAGATGAAATGAAAGATGGCATTTGCTTTGCAGAATGCTTCTGCCCAGCAAAGCTTATCTTGGAGCATGTTTATGAGGCAGCCTATGATTCAAAGTCTAACAAATCTATCTATGCAGACCAAATTGTCATCTTTCTTACACACAGAAGTATAATCGCCTTTTCAGGAAACAGGTAAACGGACTTGTCACTTATCATTGAGATAGAAAGTTAAATAGACATTGAAACAGTCTGTTGTCAGAATGACAGGTAAAGAGTGAGAGAGAGAGAGAGAGATTTATGTGCGCTTCATATGTGTCTAGAGACATGTAAGAGAGCTCAAACATGGCTGACAATCCGGACATCCATTACCTGGTTAATGGGAGTGATTTATCAGTCAAATGAAATCCCTTTCTTTTGTATGACATTGATTCTTACAACTGCAGAGATCCTATCATCTGATGTGATAAAATCTGAATACTTTAGGGTAATTTCCTTCCAAAGTACAAGATATGTTTGCCTCTAGTAAGGACCGTGTTGTTTTGCCAACATTGCTTGTCTATTATTCATTTATTAGGCATCTATGAAGACATTTCACATATTTAATATCTGTAGCACACCAGCTTTTGCCACTATCACCCAGCATTTCCACATCACTTTCTGTAATAATAAAGAAATATATATATATGAAAAATGCACTTACCTAACAAAAATAATTCATCATATGCAGTATTTTATTTCATTTTAAATCATAACCACATATTAAAATCCACCAAGAGCTCAAATGGAAATACATAACTGAGTCAACCTGCTTGGTTGGGATTTCCTTGACCACAATGCCTTATTGTTTTCACCTGTCCATCACCCTATACTTGCTACCTCAGTGTACTGGCACATGGAAAAGAGGGCTGTATAGTAGGAAGGATATTCACATTTAATTTTAAAAATTACATTAATTGTGTCAGTGTGTATGTGTGTGAGAGAGACACACCAGTGCACACATGGGGAAGTCAGAGAGTCATTTATTTCCTATCTTATGAGTCCAGAGGTGAAACTCAGCTTATCAGGTTTGGGGGCTAACACCGCTATCTGCTAAGCCCAAGAAACTCACATTTTCACACCAGCTCTCTGGCTGTGTATTCACAGATGTGGTTTACGGCAACACAGCTACCTCTGGAATGAGACGGTCTGACTGACTCTCATGTGCAGCACCTCTTTTCAGGATTCTACAGTGACTAAAGCAATGGTTGAACCCAAGTATACCTGCAAAGTGTTCCCTGTGCCCATCTCTCTGTGTCTAACGCTGAGAGACATGGCTCACTGTCACTTCCACCTCCATGGCGGTGATCCCAGCCTGCTCTGTTTATTAATATTTCCCAAGCCTCCCGACTGCTGCCTGCCTCAGAGAAGATATGTGAAATGCTTACATTGATTTCTCTGGTGAGAGATGCGAAGTTCAGAGGAATAGAATCACCTTAAATCATTCATCTAGGAAAGGCTCCTTTCCATGGCTGTGCTCTAGCTAAGAGCCCATGCAAACATGAGTAAGGTGCCCTGTAGAGGACTTTCCATTTCATGTCACTAGTCTGTGTCCCCCCCAATATATATGGGTTTGCTCCTATTGCAAAGAAATGGAGTGGCTTGCTCCAAGTAGACTAGTCGCAGAGCTGGACATGGGATGGAAGCTTCCATGCCATGGAAACATCACACAAAGAAATGACCAGAGTGAAGAGACATTGATATTTCTACAAAGGCATTTTAATTTAGCATCAACAACTTTCAGGATGGCTTTAATGAAAATGTAGCAATTCAGACAATCCAGGGAGATTTGAGCTGCAAATAAATGGGTCTAGTTATTGAAAAGTAGCCTGGGAATTAGAAAGGTGACTATTGTGAGATATTATTTTAAGATGTATGACATATATTTATGCTGTGATATATTTCTTTAGTGATGCAAAGATGTGTTGTATTCTTTTGCATTTGTTTAACTCTGTGAAGCTGTGTTACTGTGCCTATCTAAAACACCTGATTGACTTAATAAAGCTATTGGCCTAAACAGCCAGTAGCTTTGCAGGAAAGAATGAGGGGCTAGCAGGGAGAGAATAAATGAGGGAGAGAAATCTGGGATTGGAGAAACAAGGAACTAGAGAAGGAGCAAGACAAGGAGCCAGTCACACAACCACACAGCCACACATGGAAATAGAAGGGAAGAAAAGGTATATAAAAATAGAGAAAGATAGAAGCCCAGAAGCAGAAGGTAGATGGGATAATTTAAGAAAACCTGGCTAGAAGCAAGCCAAGCTAAGGCCGGACATTTATAAGAAGGAATAAGACTCATGCATGCTTTATTTTGGAACTGGGTGGTAGACCCCTCAAAAGAGCAAAAAGGAAAGAGTAAAAAAAAAAACAACCAACTCCAGAAAGCTGGGGCTGTTTATTTTTCAAGTCCAGGCTGGATGCAGTTGGTGTGAGGCGGTGGTCATATCATGAGCTCTGCATTCCCTCAGGCTGTTCGTCAGCTGTTGTTGGGCTCCTGTGTCTGAGATCTGGGTTAAAAGCATAAAGCATTCAAGCTTATGTAACCAGTCTCTGGCAAGCCGATTCATACCAAACAAATTAGAGGATGTCTCATACACAAAAGTCATTTTGAGGAGGAAGTCACTATACCCAAGGCCTGAAAGGGACTGGTGGGGATGAAAGTGCTCTAGAAGTTACTAGAAGTTGTAGCAGAGGACTGTCATTGAAGCCATTTCCAGTCAGGAGATCAAATGAAGCATGTGTTTTCTCCCTGAACATTAAATCCATCAAGGAGAGTGGGTGACATCTCCAATGATAGTCAGTTCATAAATTGCTGTTGTAACTCTAACACCATCTGTGTAAAGGGCATCATTTAAGAGTAGCATCTTCTATTACTGACAGAGGGGAGAACGTCCATTCAATCTTTCTCTTTACTGTGTTTTCTGAAACCAAGATGTGTGAAATATTTTATTAGTTTTTAATTCAGTCATTCACAGTCACGAAGCCACTTGAGTGCACTGCTTTGGGAATCAAGGTCCATGTTTCCCAGTCATTGTTGCTAGTGGTTAGATCATGACCTTGAGCCTCTGTGAGTACACATCAGTGGTGGAGTAGATGATGTGTTCTTATTTTTTACTTATTTATTTATTTTTATTCAGCTCTACATTTTCCCCTCCCCCATGGTCCCAATTTACTCAGATCTTCTTTAATGACTTAAAATTGTTGATGTGTAAATTTGCTCTCATATTAGTGAACCTCTACAACTTCCTGATTGCCCTTCCTCCTTTTACTGCGCCACTTTGTAATAAGTGGGGTAGAAATGAAGATAGTGCCTCTTTAAAGGCACCTCTCTCTCTCTCTCTCTCTCTCTCTCTCTCTCCTACAGAAACAATGTACCAAACTGACAATTTCCCCAGTGATTTCCTGCTGGGAGAAAGAAAGGACACCACAAAGAAGGCACATTTTCTCTCTGGAAGCGATGTTAACGAGTTCTGACAACTTTTCAGAATACCTTATAGTGTGATACTGAATCTGAAGCATTAATCTAATTAATCTTGACCAATAAAAACCAGGAGCCAGAAATCAGGCTAAAACCTGGGAGATCAGAGAACTGGGAGCAGCTGCCAGCTGCTTCCTACCGGCTCCTTCCTGCATTTAAAAACCAATCAGATCCCGCCTTTACCCCATTTCATCACTCATCTCTGCCTCCTGATTGCTGGGATTATAGGCATGTACACCATTGCCCAGCTTCTATGGTTAGCTAGTGGCTAGCTCTGCCCTCTGATCTCTAGGCAAGCTTTATTTGTGAGAACACAAACAAAATATCACACAACATGAATCCTGGACAACAATGGGTTAAGTGGCCTGGACCACACTGTGACTTACACTGCTTAGATATGCATATCCTTGAATCTCTATTTAAACTTGATCTCACTTAAAGACCCCCACTCTTTGTCCCCATAAATCTCCTTTTCCTTCTTTGCACTATGAATTTGGTGCTTTTTGTTGGGCTATTGAAGACAAATGACTGGGACCTGACTGGGGGTTCTAGTTGTAATCCCTGAGTTCAGTAACAATGTGCCTTAGCTGGAAAACCAGAGGGCAGCTAAGATGTATTCCTGTCGTTGATGATGATTTTTAAAAGTTTTCTTATTTTCAACACTATTATTCGTTCTCCTTTTCTCTTCCTAGTGGGTTATCAACCAAGACTTGAGGTCCTGCCAGGTTTCTGTCTCACACTAAACTGGGCGGTCAAGATCGGTAATCTATGAGGGCAAGTGCCCCTCCTACCGCTGCCCCGAGTTCCCCGACCTGGGAGACATGGATCTTTGATTCTGTTACCTCATGATTTTCAATATCCTTGTCAGTTACATATTTTTGGAAATATCTTTACTGCCATGTGAATGAGTTTTCAGGAAGTACTGGAGAAAAGTACATATATAAAATGTTACAAATCTAGCTAGAAATTACCTGTGTAGTATTTGATTAAAGTAATGAAATGGAAAAGTATTTGGGGAAATTATTTGGGCAGCCATTTGTGAAAAAATCTAGAGTAGGATGAGCCACCAACCAGAAGTGGGGAACCAAAGGTCCCTTCTGTCCAGAGGAGGGAGTACAAACAGCTTAGTCAGAAAGTGATATCTGGAGAGGGTTAATCAGGCTTTGCTTCCTAATCATTATCAGAGCAAGAGAGATCAGAGGAAATTGCTGGTTTCAGCTGATTATGTCCTATGGGTGGATAGACAACAGACTGTGTGGCTGTTGAAGAGAAGCCAGGTAAAGACAGACATAAAAGTCATAAGGGATTCAAGGAAAAGTTATCCTTTTATCTTGGTTTTAACACAGCCAATGGAGAGATCAGATCTTTTCCTCAAGGGAAGAAGTTAGCATTCCGAAAATGGTTGGACAACTGGGACTTTGTTCAAATCTGTACTTTAGAGCCCTGAGGTATGGATTGCCTACAGGCTGTTTTCTGGATTTGGCCTGAACACAGACTGAATCAATGTCTTGGTGTGATCTCATGTCTTTCTGACTGGTCACCTGTGGGATAGCCATGATGGTTTATTTAGATCACTGGTCATAGGCCACCACTACTCAGATGACGAAAGCTAACTTACTAAATGCTTGGGGCCAGCTCTATAGCATTATTTAACATATTTCTTGTGCACAAGCTCTGATCCTTTACGGTTTGATAGGATGCTTTCTGATTTACCTTAACTAATAACAAAGCAAGGCCAACACTTGTACATTATACATATCTCTAAGATTTGTGTGCTCCAGATGTTTTCCAAGCCCTCACCTCTCTCTCGAGGATAGTTGATTAAGGAAAATGAATAAGAACAACATAAGAGAGAATGTTTGGTTTGAGCTGAAGAGATTATGAACCTAGCAGAAAGACAAAGAAATAGCCGAGTCAGAGTACAATAGAAATGGATTAACTGGACTGTGAATTTGTAAGAGGTAAATTTGTTTTTATTGGTATACAGTTGCAGCTGGAGATTACTCAGTCCTAGACTGTTTATTTATAAGACAGGAGCAAGAAGTCTAAGTGCCTTGCCTCCCAAGTTTGAAGGAAACAACAGATGCTGCTGCTTATGAACAAACCAAGCACTTCTGAAACGTGTCTTTGTTGTATAATTAGAGGAATTTCTAAGTAACAGTAAGTGAACAGACCCTCAGGGACTTATCCTTTGTAAAGCTGTGTGTCACTGTAAATGTCTTAGTTCTGTGTTTCTGGATAGATGTGATATTTGGAAAATCAGTTCTAGTGTTTGCTATTTTTCTTCTTGCTGTGACAAAATATGTGAGTAAAACTAGCTAAGGAAGAAAGGGCTTATTGGGACACAGAGTCCATCATGGCAGAGAGGGGAGGCACCAAAGTGCCTGACTACAGGAGTATGACGTACCTGGCCACCTATGCAGCCACAAGGAAGCCGAGAGAGATGGGTGCCAAGGCTTGTTACAACGTTGGAGTTCTTCTTTTCTTCCTGTCTCAAGCACCAGTCCACACGTTATGCCTCAGACATGCAGGGCAGGGCTTTCTTCCTCACTTAAACCGGTCTAGTAATTTCCCCAAATACAAGCCCAGAGATCTGCCTCTTCAATCCTGCCATCTAGGCAAAGATTAACTGTTACTTGAGTCAAAACTTTTATATAATAACGACTCACATATTCCTTCATGTTTAAATCAACAGACACAGAAAGGCAACATTTAGAATTCCATGGCCATTTGAGACTTTGAATGGTTGTCAATTGAAATACTACAGCATGTCCACTTAGTAACTTTGTGTATTCCAGGTACCTAAAATCAGCAATTCTATGAAATACTGATGATACAGTCACAGATCTCTATGCTTAGTCAGCTGGAAAGTTTAACAACCGGCATTGGAAAAAAGATTTTCTCTGTATTGAAAATAATCTGAAAGAAAAGGCTAGTTTTATGTTAACTTGATACAAGCTATATCAACTTAGAGGAGGGAAATTTAATTGAGAAAATGCCCCAAGAAGACCGACTTGCAGGTCCTCTAGGGTATTTTTTTTTACTAGTTATTAATAAGGAAGGTCCTGCCCCATTGAAGGAGGTGCCATCCCTGAACTGGTGGTCCTAGGTCTATAAGAAGGCATGCTGAGCAATGAGCTGACCATGGGGAACAAGGCAGTCAACTGCTCTCCTCTGTGGCCTCTGCATCAGCTCCTGACTCCAGGTTCCTGCCCTTGTTTGATTTCCTTCCCTCATTGCTTTCAGTTATAAGCTATTATATGAAAGTGTCAATTAAATAAATTGTTTCCCCCACAAGGCACTTTTTGTCATAGTGTTTCATCATAGCAATAATAACCCCAACTAAGACATACAGTTTCTCAATCCCTTGACCTTATCTCTTCTTGAAAATATACATATTTTTAAAGAATAGTGGCTGGATTAGGTAAACTTGAATTTTACCTAAGAAAAGACTCTGAAATCTTTCTTCTTTCCATCATGAATGAAATATTTAATCATTAACATTTCAGTCTTCAAATTTCAATGGAAAATGTCTTGTATATTGACTTCTTTGAATATACTTCTTTAATTCAGAGTAGGAGCAGGTTTATAATACTTGAATCTTATCTAAGAATGACTCCTAATGACATATTGTTGTCCCCATAGATCAGTGCCTCACTGAACTCTCATTAGAGAAGCTTATTTGGCAGAAGATGGAAATTCTAACACAGACACACAACTGGAAAGTGGGCAGAGAGTTAGATATTTAACAGCCCTCAGTTCTAAATGGGATGTCTTCACCAAACCCCTGCACTAAGGCTCAGGGATCCATGTAGAAGAGGAGACATAAAGATTGTAAGATCCAGACACAAGAAGAATTAAGCACATATGAACTCAGAGAGAGTGTGGCAGTAGGCACAGGAACCATAGACTGTGTCCTAGCACTGATCAGAGGATGTAGGCACAAAGTCCCACACTGAGGTCTTTGATCCACCTGGAGCTAATTTTTTTGCACAGGGTTAAAGACATTTCCCTATTTCACTCTTGTGAACACCGAGCTTCCCAGCACTCTTGATAATGAGTCTTTTCTCCTATATGTTTTGCTCAGATTTGACGCCTATGAACCACACAATGGCAAGAGATCCATAAGGATGCAATACAATAAATGACATTCATAGCTGTTCAATTGGGTGTAAGGCCCACTTGACAGGAGGGAAACCTACCCAGCTTTCCAGAAACGGTGAGGTCATGGATAATAGAAAAATAATCTATTAGCATGGTTTTGCTAGACCATCTCAATTCCTCACTACAGTCTAAATCTTACCCTGTCACCCCCGACGAGTGTAGATGTCACCCCTCACATTAAAGAAGTGTCTCTTTACAGAAAAAGAGACCATCTGAGAAAACCACAACTAGGCAGGATGCAGAGATCAATGCATTGTGGGGAAGCCCAGACCCAGTGGAAACATCTACATCACAGCTCTTGCATCTGTAGTTCAGAGCACATCATGGAAGAGGGGGAGATTATAAGAGTCAGAATACCAGTAGTTCTGGTGTGAAACAGTCCCTGATAGACATGGCTGCATGAACAAGATCTGAATGATGGAGATATCCACAGGCATGCTAACGCTGAAGGGGAACAATCTCATGGAGTCACATCCTTGGACAAGGAACAACAGGCACATGAGGATCGCTGAGAGAGAGAAAGTTAGAATATCCCAGGCATGAGACCCTCGTTGGTTGTAGAGTCCAAAGTGGTTTTGGCTGAAAGTACACACACACATACACACACACACACACACACACACACACGCACACACACAAACAACAAAAACAGACTCAGTCAGTTGTATTATATAGTTATGTGCACATATACATATACACACAAAATACACACACACAAGTATTTGTAACAATAATAAACAGGAAAGAAGAGGCTATGAATTTGAAAGTGGAGGTCATGGAATTATTTGGAGGGAGGAAAGCAAAACAAAGGGGGAAGTGATGTAATTATATTTTAATTAAAATGGACTAAAAAGGAAATGAAATCAAGAATGGGAAGCCCCCTTCTTCATCGACAGAGCCTCTGCTAGGCCTTTTACCTAAGGCTGTTTCCTTAGTAAGCTTCTTATGTTAGTTTAAGGATGGCACCTGTCAGCACCCCTATAAAGTGTTATCACTTTGAGAAGGCAAGGTGGACATTTCAGAAACCATGGCTTATAATCTACTATTAGGAAACGTGTGGGTCAGAGAAGGGCTGTGATTGTACCTCTGTGAGACCTGGAACCTTTTCAAGTGCTAATTACCTCAGCTGTCCTGCCCTAAGGCCCTGAGTTATTGCTCAGTTGAATTGAAGCCAGTGTAAGCAATGAGGCTGCGTCTTAAGAGCATGAAATCCTGTTCTGGGAGAGTAATGTGGATACTCTCCCTCTGTGGTTTGTTTATTCTTCATTAAGTTCATTACGAAATTACTATTTTGTATGTGGTGTATTATTTGTCTAATAGTAACAGCAAAACTATCTACAATCTCTCCTTAGAGTCATGACAGGTATTTGTCTGATAATGTTTTTTGCTCTTATGTAAGCTTTTAATGTGTGTATATGTGAGTGGGTGGGTGCACATGTGTGTGTGGGAGGGTTGTGTTTGTGGGGGCTGGAGGACTACCTGATGTGCCGACTTCAGGAATCCCTGCCACCTCCCTGGAAGCAGAGGCTCTGGCTGGCTTGGAGCACACCCAGTTAGACTAGACTGGCTCACCAGCATCCCCAGGTATCTTCCTGGCTCTGCCTCTCCAGCACAGGAGTTACGAGGGCTCATCCACCCCTGGCGTTTTAACACATATTCTTCCTGGGGTAGAACACTGCTAATCACATTTGTAAGACCAATGCTTTGCCAACTGATCCCACGCCCAGCCCTATAGGAAGATTTTAAATACAAAATTTGGTGACTTTGTGTTTCATTTTGTGTTATAGGTCAACTGGGAAACATAGGTCGTTTCAGTGAGGGCCACTGTGACGAAGTGCCTCCATGCATGGGGACATGTATCATGAAGAATACATCAGAAGGGATGACCTACTTCATGCTAGGCTCATTCATTTGGGAGTCTTAAAACTGAGAGAACTTGACACTGTGCTGTAGTTGTTTCTAATTTAAATCACCCCATTTTTCATTAACTGTGTTTTGCCTATGGACTTTTTACCTTCTTTACTCTATATGTCTTTCTTTTGTTCTTACTCTGTGGCTTGCTACGTAGCTAGGTGGCTGAGGCCTGGAGTCCTCTTCTCCTTCTCCCTTTCTTCTTGCTCCTCACCCCTTGCTCTTTTCTTGAGCCTAGATTTCTCTTCCTATTTATTCTCTCTGCCTGGCAGCCC
>LOEQ01004192.1:47626-80781 GCA_001685075.1 Bramus lutescens | reverse complement strand
AGGAAGTCTAGGGATAAGGGATGGCAGCTTCCCTCCCCCATGGCAGTGGCAGGGTGACTGATGAACTGCTGCTGTAATTTGCATATAGCTCTCTGAGCACTGTTTAAGTAATCTGTGTGAATTTTAAGTCATTTTGTCATCAATATCTTTACGAAGGAAGAAACAGACTTGAAGTGATGCGATTTTTCCAAATTAGGCCACTAGAAAGTCTGCAGTTTGAGAGGGTTCCATCACTTCAGTGTGGGTTTTGTTTTCTGCACAGATAGTTAAATATTAAGAAAAAATGATTTGAAATTTAAAAAGGAATGTATTCTGTCAGACTGAAATCAAAATACTGAACATGCATGTGGTCTTTTCCTCTTGTCTCCATTCTTCCTGGTCTTGCTAAGCAGCATTGTTGGATGCTAATGGGCCTATATTTTACTCAACCTCAGCCAGTCATTTTGGATGATTAATTTGAGCTTTGCTTATTCAGCCTATGTTTTAATGAATAAGCTATGGGCAGAGCGTATGTCTGTCAAGAGGTATGTTTTTCTCATCCTGGTAGCATTGTATGAACAGTGTAGACTGGGCACCTGTTTTTGTTTTCCCTTGTTGTTCATGGAAGCCCCGTGATTAGTGTTACAAACGGATAGTGGAAACCAGAAACATAGACACCTAGACCATCAACAAAAGGCAAACAGGTCACATGTAGCTGACATATATATACATANTATATATATATATATATGCCAGTCATCCTATGGCACAATCATCAGTACTCTGATAGAGGTGTCACCTGGCCACAGTTGCTTCAGGAGTAACCAGCCTAAGTCCTAAGATGTGGTCAAATGGGCAGTGCTATGACCACCTCTGATACTGTTTCTCTTCTTGCTTCTGACAATGCCTGAGGATTTGGGAAACCCTTGCATTCTGGCTATAGCTCCCCAATGTTCTGCACATTCCTGGAAGAGTCTTTACGTTTTTCCATGATTTAAGAGTGTTGAACGCCATGAATGATTCTGTTTTGCATCATAAGAACTGAGAGTAGCTTGAGCTTCAGTGTTGTTCGAGGAGCTGTCAGTGTTGGCCAGTGTGAGTGTTACAGCCCTGGAGCTGCAAAGATACCCTGACTTATTGGAAAGCCAGGCTTATCCTCAGAGCCAAAATAAGGCAGAGTTCTGGAGGGGTAGAGGCTCAGGAGGACAGCTCTGGAGGTTGGAGCCACAGCAGGACTGCTCAGCCCTAGAGGGGGAGGTGTCCTGACCTGTTAGGAAGCCAGGCTGCCTGAAGTTGGGGTGCTGTGGGGGATGAACTGCCCGTAGGATATAGCAATCCCATTTTTCTCTTTGAGAGCCGCTCCAGATGAGATCTGCTCTGTTCTCTTCTTAAGGGAATGTCCTAGCAGAGCTATCTGCTTTTGCTGCTGCCCAATATGTTACTTCTGCTAAAGCTCTGCTAAAGGGGAAGCTCCTGCAGAACTGTAGCAATCTCCTCCACTCTGGAGAAAAGTTGTTACTTTTTCTGACCTTTCTCAGAATGCCCAAGGGAGTGTTTCAGCAAGGTTAATAGGCTCAGTCCTCTAAGGGTGGTCCCTACCAGGTTCTTCTATTCTGCGCCATTGAATGAAGACATTCACCCAAGACTTTTTAGAGAAAGAGATTTATTTGGGAAGGAGGAGTCCAGGAGAGTGGCTGCCTCTGTCGGGGTGGTGGAGGACAGCCCCAACTGAACAGGCTGAGGGCTTTCTAGGAGTGGAGTTTTCCCAGGGAGTTTTTCTTCTCAGGAATTGGTTAGTTTTCTCTGCTCAGGGATTGGTTAGTTTAGCTGATCAGGGGTAGAGATGGCTCTGATTTCAGGGCCGACACTAGTTCTTTTCAGCCTTTTGGCTGATTCTAAGGCCAGGGTATATTTTTTTCACTGGCTCTGATTCTAAGGCCAGTGAGTTTCTTTGGCACTGGTTTCAGAGTCAGCGCATGTTTCTTTGGTTTTGGGTTCAGGGAGCAAGTGTTTCTTTCCCTGGTTCAGGTCTCAAATCCAGGGTATGTTTCTTTCACTCATTCTTTTAGGGTCAGGGCACTAGATTTCATGATCAGGGATTGGTTGGTTTCTTTGGTTGGCCTTTTTACCCTACAGTTATGATTTCACAGAAAAAAAAATAGAACCAACAGAGAATATTTATTTCCCAGAATAGTATGCATATGTGCATATTTGTTTTGTTTATACATCATGTAAAGAATTAGAGACTCTGGTTATGGAGCCTGAAAACCCCACAAGTTAGAAATGGCAAATTGGACATGCAGGAATGCAGAAACCAGGGTAGAGCATCACCCCAGAATTACACTTGCAGGTATAACCAGAACTAATATCTAACAGAATAGTTGGGTCCTTTATGAGCCCAACAAACTTACACAAAATTCAATATTACAGGACTTATGACTGCTGCTTAGGGAAAAGATATGCTATACTTTTGGCTATACCTATTGGAAAATTGACCCTGAAGGGCTTAGTATCTACAATACCATTTAGGGTATATTGTGGACACTGTGTTTAGAAAGTGGCCATATCACAGTCCTCTGGGGATTAAAATGTACACGTATGTGTGTACATGTGTGTGAACACGCATGTGTGTGTTTGTGTGTGCATGTGTGTGTGCATGTGTGTGCATGTGCATACACACTCAACTTTACCTCCATTCTCTCCATCTCCAGCTAGGTGCAGGAAGGGCAGATCTCATATGGATGTGTCTCTACCCTCCTGTTGTGAGCCTCACTACACTTAGAGATGGTCATTAGGATGGAATGAAGATTACGTAGCTCTGAGGCTTAGGAGCTGGCTGTCTAAGGACTTTAGATTCAGCTCAGCACTTTCTAAGCCTTTGTCTTTGTAACATTTCTTTTCCTTTACTAATTCTTGGTTTAGATATACATGAAACAAGAATGAAGCCATTTGAGTTGCTATACGATAATATTATTATGTACTTCAATGATTGAAACAGATATGAGTAATTAATAACATTAAAATGAATAGAAACATAGATTATCTATTTAAACTTATTACATAGGGTATATCAGATAAATGATATTTACTGAAATGAATATTAAAAAAACAACAAATTAGATCAATTCTTTTTAAATGTAACTGTCACCCCTCCACACTGAAGCAATGGATTTAAAATTCCTTATTTGATGAGCAATGATGACTCATCAAATAAGTATCAGTAAGGGGTCCTTACCGATTCAGCCTTGCCACAATAAAAATGTTCTTATGATTACCTGGCCATAGAAAGACAGACCTATAAAAATACCTAGCTTCAAAAGTGGCTGCAAGAAGTACTCATTTTCCCCACATATTTATAGAAATTCATAGTCAGAAACAGCCTTGGTAAGAGAGGTGAACACACACGAATGCGTGTCCAGAGCTGGAAAGAGAACAGATGGATCATTTGCTTCTACCAAAGCAGAAAAAAACTAAGTGGCAAATTGACAGAGTCAGGTGATTGGTGAAGGGTAGTGGGTGGGTTCTCCCCAGGATTATGTAGAAATAGGAGATGTTCTTATTCGTAGGCTGAATGCATTTTCAATCATCAAACCCGTGTGGGCATAAGACACCCAAACAATGTAGCTGATGTGCTGCTCAAGGTGCTTACACAGAGGTGGGATCTTCACTGTGCAACGTGGTTTCCATATGTCACGATTCCATTATGAGTCAACCCATTAAGAAACACAGGCTGCTGAAACTTCTTACAGAGTTTATGCCTTAGAGAATGTCTTTGTTATAGACAAGCTACACATGTATGGGTTTATTGAAAATGTACCATATATTTCAATTGTGAAGAAAAACATTCTGCTCAAGAGTAATGGCTCTGTTTCAATTTATTATCATTATTCTAAATCTGTGTTTAAAATTTCTTCCACAATTGAAACAATTTTTTAATTGGATGTCCTAAATATAATTATTTTAAAATTGGATGCTTATACAAATTTCTCTACCAACTGGTCATGAGAACTATTTTCATCTAAACTTGAAATTGAGGCTTATCAACCTTTGTATAAAGCTTAGAAAATGTGTCCCACAAATCTGTTATTATAGTGGTTGTAACAGGTAAAGACCCAATTACATCAAAATAATATTTGATGAATCAGGAAAAAATTTATTTATTCTTTACTTACTCTTTGTTCTATACTTTCAAAAACTATGTTAAAAATTAAGTGAAGTTATTGTTTTAACTTTATCACATTAATTTAAACTTTGTCACTATTCATGAATGATCTGATAGAAAGCGAATGGGTTCATTAGAAGCAAAGAAATGTGTGTATGTAAGACCTATATTACGGACAATTAACTGAAGCAATTGAAAACTTGCTGAAGATATGTATGTCTTGGACAAATTCCATACTGAAAATCTTTGAGGATGTTAGAGAAAAGAAGACCTGCCTTGGCTCAGGTGGAGAACATGGATTGACTGACATGAATGAACAAGAGGGAAGGTACTTGCTTGGGCTGGGACAGAGGAATGGGAAGAGTCGGTTTTAGTGTGTCTCTTTGGGTCTCTGTCCTGTCTCTAGCATGCTCGTGAAAGCGCATCTAGATGTTGCGTAGTGCCTGAGGAAGACAGATGATTGTATATGGTGATTTCCAGGGTCCATTATAATACCTTGTCTTATAAGGCTTTCCTGCATTACCAGACATTGTCCAACACTCAGAGTAAAGCCATATGTTCCATAGGTATGACTGATTCTATAGAGCAAAGGCTCACACTCTTGTGCTTCCACAGAGGTAGATTGCATATTGGCAGTAGATTTTTCCACACTATCCCTGCTTTGCATAATTTATATAGTGTTATTTTACAGGACAATTTGAGTACATAAATGACCTTATTTTCCAGGGAATGTATTATTTCAATATTGCCATTATCAAAATTACAGAATCATGGAATATTAAAGTATAAAGAGCCCTTAGAGAAAACTGTTCTCTAGAGCTACTTAAAAATAATTGTTTAACACTTATTCAATGTGATAAAAGCTGCAAAACAGAATAGCTAAACAAATTTTGCTGAAATGAAAATGGAAGCGTGACTTTAGATAGCATATACTGACAGTTGATTGCGGGTGCACAGTAGCTAGCTATGCATTTGCACATGAGATAAGCCTTCTATTGTTGGAGAACATGATTTAAGGAAGGTTTCTATGCATGTTTAAGTTGGTCTTCAAGAAAATAAAGTCAATGGAGTTTCTGTTTCTCCTCCTCACGTCAACTTCATTATCACCACCACTGCCGCTGATATCATTCACATATGATCTTGGGTAAATTTTCCATGAATGAAGTGAGGACTGGTGTATAGAAAGTTTATTGGAAAATGAGAAACATTTGAGGAGAGTGTGGAAGGTAAGACTGGGAAAGGCAATCGTAAGGTAGACCTTCACTTCTCCCTTGTGTAATTCTAAAGTTGACCATTCAACTTTGTCCAAACTAACCCAAAGGACTGTGGCTACTCTTGTTGACCAAACATAGACAGCTGGGTACCTCTAGGAAGAAGTCTTTGAATAGAGCAAGTCCCAGAGAGTCCCATAGCTAGTCTTAGAGGAAGGAGGCACAGTCAGATGTGAGGCATCTAATAACTTGGCCTAGTTTATGTAATTAGAGAAAGGGCAGATAGACACTTAGGAGTATCCTATCACTTCTATGGGGAGAGAGGTGCTTAAGGAGTTAGCATCCTCAAGGTCACACAGAATCAGGTGGGTGTTTACTTGTCTGTCCTCAGCACCCTCTGCCTAAAGTCTAGGATACACTACAGTTCAAGTCACCCTGAATTTGTTCTCTGATCTTGAACTAGTTTGAAAGCTTAGTTTCACGTTCTTGTCATTACCATAGCAATGTTATTACCATTGTGGATATAAACTCACAGCCTTTAAGTAACTTTTCCTATGAAGGATCTGAAATAAAGTAGCATATCAGTTATACCAAGCTGTGGTCCTATATTTCAAATTAAGTTATACAACCTGAGACATTTAGTTGTGTGCACACTTTGCTAGCATATCATTCTTCTATTGAAGCCCAGTAACCCATGAGTATCAGGTTAGGGCAGTGCTACTCAGATGGAAGTAGCAAATCTATGCAATGATCATCTTGATTCTAAACAATAAGTCTGAAGGGCTGGAGAGACCGCTCAGCAGGTAACAGTATGCGCTGCTTTTGCAGAGAATCTGGTTTTCCGTCCCAGAACCCACCCTGGCTGGCTTCACCACTACAGTTCCAGAGTGATTTGATGTTTTCCTCTGGATTCAGCAGGCACCTGTAGTGCCAGGTTCTCTGGCAGAAAGAGCAGGGGCAGAGATGGAACCTCCGGACTCTCCTTGGAGCTGAGCATGGTGGTGAGTGCCCAACGATCTAACAGCCCTCCCTGCCTACTTGGCTACCTTAGGGGCTCGGGGAGGGGGAACATACCCACTGAGTTTGGAGTTTGTCAAAGCAGGATCTCATTTAATGGTATCAGTCAGGGACTTACCTTACACAGTGTTGTGATGCGGGGGGGTGGCGAAGCTTGTGATGGGTAGAGGCAGAGTAAGGAACAAGAGCCAATAATATTCTGCCATGCTAGCTGTGGCTGGGCAGAGGCAGGTCTAGGTCGGGTAGCCAGAGACAGTTCTCCAAACTCTAGGTAGGCTCAGGAAGTTACACTAGTTACACTAGGCCTCATGGCAACTCCAGTTAGACTCCGGAAATGACACTGGGGTTCACACCGGGGACCTCATGAGGCCCAACACTGTACTAGTGTCACATACGGAGACCCACAATCATACACATAGCCAAAAAGTAATGAACCTTTGCAAAATAAATCTGAAACACTGTAATGTAAATGTAAAATATTTTATTTTATTAGCTGTAAATGTCTCACAGACATAAAGTATTCTTATAAAATAACAAAAAATGGCAAGTTAAGTGTTAAGATTTCAAACTAGCTGAATATGTCTTTTGATTGTGAATAAAATCTTTAATTAAATAGCATTTTAACTTTCACATTTTCAAGAAGAAATATTTTAATGTATTCTGTGTTGATATAACTGTCATACAATTTTATGTTATCGCTCATTTTATATGTTTAAATATTGCAACAGAAAATCATAGTAGTTTAAAAGACTCATTATTCACAAGAATCAAACTATAATGAAGAACAATATTAAAAAATTATTGCATTATTTCTATGTTTTCTACAAACTGGTAACTGAGAATTTCAGGATTTTGTGTATAATTGTAAGGACTGTTTCTAGGAAGTTTCTCATCCCTCCACTCTGCCCTGAGCTTAGCCCAAGTTAGCAGGTGTTAGCATTCTCTTGACTGCATGTGGCAAAACACAAATCAAAGTTTCTTAAGCAAAAATCGAATTCCTTATGGAGCCAGATAATTAGCAAGTCTGTAGTAGGCAGTAGCCTTAGGTGAAGAGTTTGTGAAACCTTCCTGTCCCCACTTTTTCCTTTGTTTTGACTGTTTTCCCGGATTTACTATTTCTTCACTAACAATACGGCAACAAGTTTCCAGCCTGACCCATCTACTGTTCAAATCAAGAAAAAATCCCTGCCTCTTTCAGAGAAATCACCTGTTTTCTTCTTAAGTCCACTAGACTACTCACTGTGATCGGATCTATCCTGAGCTAAATGCTTGCCCCTAGAGCTGAAAGTGGAGTCAGCAGCAGCCTTGGTCACTATATGTCTTCTGTGGATAACATTAGGAGCATAAGTAGAAATTTTCCAGAAATAAATGTGAAGAACGGAATGTTGCACCGACAAACCCAACAAATATCTATCACTGCTTCTTACTTTGTAAAGATTGCTTCTCAGAAGGTAATGCATAACAAATTCAGAACCTGTATCAAGTCATGTGCCATAGGCATTGGGATCTGGACTGATAATGAAGCATAGAGAATACAAGAAGCAGAAAACAAGAAAGAAGCTGTCCAGCAGCATCAAGAAGAAACGTTATTCACAGAAGTAGGCTTCTGAGAATTACAAGAAGGCACTGTGGATAGTTTTGAGTCAGTGCATTTCCAGAGATTCTGTTTGCATTAGGGCGAGGTACTTCTTTTCAAGTGCAATGTGAGCTGTTAATTCTGCAAATTGTCTTCCAATGCCGCCAGGAAGATAAGAAATATTGCAACAGTTTAGAACGTGTAGAGGGGTGGCAGCTTGTCAAGGCCTTTTCTGTCAAGTGGCCATCATGTTTAAACATGAGTGCAGGATTCTCAGTGTTTGCTTTTGTGCTGATTTTTATAGTGTTTGTGTTTATTCCTGGAGGAATGGAAAATGTGTATGTGAATGTGTGATTAGGTATATGTTGATGTACATATATACATATATAATATATGTTTGTACATATATTACATATTATATGATTTCATTAATCTTTCTAGAATATTATTTCACAATCTATTTAGAGATATCAAAGTTGATAGACTTCTCTTCCTAGGTGGGTTTCAGAATTCATGTATCCCACTCACCTAGAAGCTGTAAGGATGATTCTGATTAAGATAAACAAAACATAAATCGAAGCCCTGTTCTTAGAGTTGTAAGTGCAGTGCTTTTTGTTAAACTTCAGGAGCATACGTTTAGATTGCTTTCAACTAAGGCATCCGCTTGCTTGCTCTGTTATTGAGAAGTGTTCATTTTCCTTCAATCAGTGAAGAACTATTTTCTCTGCCACAGATGGATATGAACATGATATTTGTGGGAAAGTGATTGTGATGGGGGAGGTTAAGAACTAGATTTAAGACAAACTGCAAAGACCCAATGTGGGAGATGTTAAAAAAAAAAAGAGCTAAATTTGAAGCAAGCTTTGAAAAACACCAAAGGGGAAAATTTCAATGCAAGTAGTTGGAAGATAAGTCAGTGGGTAGGTCTACCCAATCAGAAGAATCCACATTTTTTTTTGCTCCAAGTAAGTAACAATTGTCTCTTTTCTTCTAAGAGAACTGCACTTAGAAGATAAGGCAATACAGTAGCCAAATATCTAGAACCAAATATCTAGTAGTCAAATATCTAGAACCATAGGATTTATGGGGATCCAAACCAGAAGTGAGTTCACAGCACTCTCTGGCTGCTCCACACTGAAGTTCAGGAATAAGAGCTTAGATCATTAGGAAAGTTATTCATTCATCTATGCTTGGACAGTCCTTGAAGGGACTGAAGTTATGCATGAGCTATCTAGCCAATATCAGTCACAGATGGAGGATAAGACATAAATCTAACAACGAAGGCATATATCACTGGAAGTTTAAACTCAGGAGTCAAACAGAAGTCAGGGCTCGCTTCTGTTTGGTCCATCAGCCACTGCTTCTGCATCACCTGGAAACTTGTTAGTAAGGTTGAACCCTGGGACTCCACAAGATCAATTGAATAAAAAATTATATCTTAACAATGCTTCTAGATGTTCCATTTGCTGACTAAAGTGAGAGAGAATGTCCAGGATTCCAGGCTAAGACAAGAAGACCAATTGTGTTCCATGCTGATGCTTAAATAAGGTTTTACTATGTTGATCCTTAAAATGACAGAATCTATTGTTTATAGAGCTCTTTCTTTTTGACCCCACCCCTGTGTCCAATTGTTTTTCTTTATCTTTTTAGTCCACATGAAATGTATGATGGGCATGTTTCTCATAAAAAAATCAAGAAAGTATGATTTAGAAGTACTAAATAATCTATGAAAGATTACTTACAGATGGTGCACCCGAGATTACTAAAGTCTTCCTCATTATATTTTCAGGTACACAAAACCAGAAAGAATAATCAGATACTGTATATGCATCAATGTGCTTTATTCATTATCAAACACTGTGTGTATTTGACTTATCTTCTCCCTCGCAATAAATACACTTTTCTCTGTTTCCTTTGCAGACTGTACTTCACGTGGCATTAGCGACTTCAGGAATTGCTACATCTCCTGCCCTCCTCTCTTGCTTGAATCACTGCTCATGATAACAATTGCTGTGATGTTTGATAGGATGAAACCTAAAGCTAGTCTCCCTTGGAGCAAATGGCCAATGGACAGAAGTGATTAATAGAATTCGGGACTCAGACTCAGATCCAAAATCATCCTATAAGGGGCTCCTCGGTCAATGCATCCTATGTAAGGGATATATTTATTACATCTAGTATCCCTCATGGCTCAGTAGACAAATACTTGTGAAAACAAAGAAAACAAAATAAGAAACCAAAACCGAACAATAAAAACAAAAGAAGTATGTCTCTGTGTGTGGTGGTATGTTAGTAACAAGGAGTTTCGGTCGGTAAAGGTTCTTTCCATGAAATGTGATAACCTGAATATGGTCATAAGAATCCACCTGTTGGAAGAAGAGAACTGACTCCCACAATATGTCCTCTGACCTCCACACATATGCCATCCATAGGCCCCAACTCAGAATAAATATGCAAACGTAAAAAATAGTTTTTAAAATATTTGTGAAAACCACAATCACAGTGTATTAGATGTTTCCAAATATCTTTGCTTGCAATTTCTTCCATGATATAGGTCCTTCCTTCTGCTTCAGTTGAACTACCTCAACCATCTACTCACTGTGTCTTATTCATACTGTTAGGTATGATCCTGGAACATTTATTTATATATCTGCACCTCACCACTCAATCCTAATTTCTCTCAAATTGTCACATGGATATTGCTCATGATAGCTTTCAAGACCCACATTCTAATTTTACTTCCTTGATTAAACATAGACAGACAGAGTTATGCTTCCTGCCATGGGAATCTCAGTCTGGGATGGGAAAGATACTGTGTTTGGCTCATTCACACTCAGTACGGCACACCTAGGGGTGGAACAAAGAGAAGATGGGAGTTTTGAGTATACCCATTATTCCTTCCCCCATCATCAAAGAAGGTTTTAAAACTGAGAGTTCACTTCCCATCCTCTCTAGCCTTTAAGTCTCTTGCTCTCTCCCTCCTTTCTTTCCTGCCTCCCCCCCTGTGTCTGATGTGAGTTCTGGGGAAAAGTAATAGGTTCAATAACTCACAGACTCTTTACCAAACATATAACTTAATGTGTCTTACTGGACCTCATCTTGACACAGCATAGAATTCTTTGAAAAGAATCTCAGTTGAGTATTTCTTCATCAGAATGGTTTGCAAATATTTCTGGGAGGGATAATCTTGATTATCTTAATTGATGTAGGAGGGACCACCCAGCTATGTTTGGTGCCATCTCCTCAACAGGTAGTCAGAGCTGTATAAGAAAGCTACCTGAGCACAAACCCGAGAGAGAGAGAGAGAGAGAGAGAGTCTCTCTCTCTCTCTCTCTCTCTGCGCAAATAATGCTTCTCTATGGTTTCTATGGTTTGTGCCTTTAAGTTCTGCCTCCACTTCCCTCAACGGTGATGGATTATTACCTGGGAATATAAGTCAAACAATATCTTTCCTTCCCAAGTTGATTTTGGCCATGGTGTTTGTCAACAGCAACAGAAAAGGAACTGGAATAGAGCACCCACTGTATCGTTTCTCCTGACCTTCACACTGGTCCTGTAGGACAAGCATAATAATTTGACTGTGAAGAAATTGATGCAATTGTTTCCACTGAAATAGCGATATTTCTGTTATATCTGTGCCTCATGACCAGTATATTCTGGATAAAACTTGCTTTAGAAAAGAAACAGATATGCAAAAACAAGAAAGGAACTCTGTGATATATTGGGAAAAGTAAGCCTCTTGTTCAGATATTACAATTGTGCCTGCATTCATACTTTCTCTGTGCAGTGATCACAATATTCTGTGTTGAAAGGGATGAGCATCTGCATTCTTATATGAGTTTAGAAAATAATGACATACAACATAGTATTTTTCACTCAATGTTTTTTAAATAATTTTATAAACTTTTATAATTTAGATTTTTTAATATTTAATTGTGTGTATATGCATGTCTGTGTATGGGCATGTGCACATGAGTGCCGTACCAATGGAGGCCAGAAGGGCCCAGATCCCCTGGAGCTGGAATTGCAAGAGAAGTGAGCCAGCTGACATGGTGGTGGTAACTGAACACATTTCCTCTGCAAGGTCACTATGCACTCTCAGCCTTTGATTCTCCACAGAAGTTACAATAGATTTCTGTCTTGAAACACCTTGGAGATTTTTGAGTTGTCTGATATGGTTACCCATGTCAGATGATACAAATTTAAACTGGCAGTGATTTTCTTTAATAATTGACAACACCCAATAAAAGAATGAATGAATTTCAACCTTGGTAACATCTGAGAGAGGAAAACAGTACAAACTTTTTCTAACCATATTAAACATTCCCCCACTATTGATCAGAATATGAAGACTGCTGAGGTTGAGTGGTGATAGACAGCAAATCCATCACAGTCATCACTGTAGTTTTTGCTTCCCAACTATTCTAGATCTTTAGAAGATGATGTCAACATCTTTGAAAAAAGTCTATTCAAACAAATTCAGTTCTTGGTGATGTTAGTCACCCTGGTTACAAACATTTAGAACTTAGGTGGCTGATGTGTGTGCTCAGATGTTCCACAGTACTTCCACGTCACCTACAAAAATGGGGAACTTGACGATCACTGCATATTTATATAATTTGTGTATGTGTTCAGATGTTTTCTGAAAAGGATAAAAAGCTGTACTGATTGTAGCAGCATGCTAACTTTGGGATGGTTTCCAGACTTTTTTGAAATTCTGAATGAGCATTTTGGTATGCAATGTAGAATGAATGAATAAATCCAGGGAGAAGCCCCTTCTAGAGATGGTGGGTGAACCGTTATTGCTGAGAGTCTAAAGCATCCTTATAATTTGGAGTCTCATATACAAATAGGATGCAGATGGTATCAGTCTTTAAGATCTTTCATGGACAGACAAGCATGAGTCACCCAGGAACATAGATAGCATCTGGAAATTCATATTCCAGTATATCCTTAACAATTTAACATGACCCCACCTATGTCATAAAAGTTCATGTCTCTTTTATCATTTTAAATGGAAGAAAACTTGTGCCAGCTCCTTCTGAGAGCTCATATTGCAGTGTCCCTGCCTGAACTTTTGCCTCCTACATTTTCCTGGCAAATAGGAGTGGTTATTATCTTCTCAGGATATATTTCTCACACAAGGATCATTGATTATTATTTTCCTCTAAATCAAAACTAAATTTCCCACTTCGTATTTAAGCTGTGGCTGCCTGGACAGAACCCAGTTTTCCTTGCCAGCCTGAGTTTTCCTGAGCAGGAGACAAAGTTGCCTGCTGGAGCGGGCCTGCTAGCTGGGTCTGGTATTGTACAAAATGATCTCCACGGCCAGCTTCCCCCACCAGTTTGCTTGGCCATGAGTGAGTTTTTTAACTAATCTCTTTGAAATGTCTCTCCAGTAGGAAATGTGCATTGCTAGTCCCCTGCAGCTACTTAACGAGGATAGAGCAAGGATACGATTAGGTGAAATTTAATCTAGTGCTTTAGAAGATGTAAAACCCCACACAGTGCTAGCAGTAATCAGTGCAAGGAAGTTTTAAAATCGCAAATCGTTCACCTAGCATTCATTTCCCTAGAGCTAAGCAAGTGTTTAGGAATGATACTTGAACTTTATTTCATGAGATCTTTTTAATCATCACATTGAAGGGCTTTATTAGTCTTCTCACTATCGTTTTATGAGAATGCTCTACTAAGTCAGCCTTTACAATTGTGGTTGGCCCTTTCGATTACAGTCTACTAGGGAGTTTATCCCCCTATGGTCACCTGGCACAGACCAGTATGTGTCAGCAAGTCATGTACTCTGTTAAAGAACTCCTTATTATTAAATCAGTGGGAAAAAGTTCCTGTTACTACTGGATTAGAGCGTTTATCGCTTTAAATGTTTTACTTTATGTATGCAAGTGTTTTATGTGTATGTATGTATGTATACCACATAACTGTAACTCCAGAGGTCAGAAGATGACATCAGGCTCCCAATCAACTGGGATAGTTATACTCTACCGTGTGGGTGCTAGTAAATTAACTTGTTTCCTCTTTAAGAGTAGCAAGTGCTCTTACCTGCTGAGCCACTAGCACTCCAGTTCCACATAGGACTTATCACTTTTTGTACTTCCTTAGTCTAGATTCACCAAGCTTAAAGTATTTTTATGCTAAAAAATTGTCATAGCTTAAACATTTAGTAAATAATTTCTACCTATAAAAGTCTGATATTGTTTTGCATGTTATATAATATCTTTTTACCCAACCCTATCTTTTGCTGCCTTGTCTCTTAAAATGTATTTAATTTAGGGGCTGGGGAGATGACTCACAGTAAAATGCTCACAGTGGACATGAGGAACTGAATTCAGGTACCTAAATCCTATGTAAAATGTTGGCATACAGGTTCTGGGGATGGAGAAACAGGAGGAACCCAGGGCTTGTGGCTCAGCCAGCCTAGATAAATCAGTAAGATTCGGTTTAGTGAGAGACCCTGTTTCAAAAATTAAGGTGGACAGTGACCAAAGAAGATAGTCATAAATACACAGAAAAACACGTATGCAACACACACACACACACACACGCACGCACAACTATTTAGTTATCTGTTCCAGATAGAACAGATTCTTTCTCCATAGTCTCTGTTTTATGAACTTTACTGGCAACAATGGCCTTACAAGGAACCTGGTGACAAGCACAAATCCACAGCTTTCATTTCTTCCCCAAGAGCAGCCTCAACAACGGGGAAGTTATTTATGCATCTCTAGGTGTCCCTTGTTATTTTCCCTGCACTAATGAATTCTAAGAGAAGTCATCAGAATTTCCATGTCTGAGACTTCTGAGAATGACGAAACAGAGCGTGGACAGGGCACACAATGGTGATCTTTTTTCATGTTATATATGGAAGTGTGTGCTTTGTCTCATTTTCTGTTGTGTTTCCAAACTGTGGAAAGTTGAGAACTCTGGAGATCTGATCTTATCTACACTCTCCTAGTCTTTTTGAGGGCTTGCCAATTTGAAATGCTTGATCCCAGACCATCCGCAATATCACAGTGTTTAAAAATTAAGTATCTGACTGATTTTGTTTTGTTTGTTTTTGCTGTGCTTTGTTTCATTTCATCTTGTTTAGAAATGATCTCTCTGTGGCCGCAGCTGAGCTGGAACTCATCAAGCGCTGAGCTTTTTGCCTTCTTGTTTCTGCTTTCTGATCACTGGTATTACAATCAGGTACCACCTCCCCTGGCTTAAAAGTCATCTTTAAATTCATTAAAATTTCTTGTCACTGAGGAGTCCTTGAAGAACAGAGTGGGGATAACTAAACCCCACACCCTATTGGCCAAAACCCCACAACAATATACCCATTACTCTCATAATCTTTCTGTGCTTCCAATAGAGATCTTATTGATGCTCACACACAGGGAGTGGACCTGATGATGGTATTAAATCTCACCTCTGCATTCCCCAAATCAAGAGGAGGGAGTATGACAATCCTTTGTTGCTTCTTAAAGCTTTCAGAAGTGTCTTACGTTGCTTTTACATGTGATATTCCTCATACAAATCCCCATAGCTTACTTGAAAAGACACAGAAGAACAATGCTCCTAAGTGTCTGGAGGAAGATGATTCAGAGAAGGTCTAATTAGCCCTGCTAGAAGGCATTCAGAGTCCATCACAGATAAGCAGGTTCTTTGATACTTCAAGACACTCATGGCAGGGCCAGAGAGACTCACAGAGAGACACCAGAGTGAAGGCACTTACTACTAGGCCTGATGACTTGAATTTGATCCCCAGAACCCACATAGTGGAAGGAAAGGACTGACTGTTGTACGTTGTCCTCTAACTTACTTCATGCTTTGGAATAATCTCTGTGCACTGTAAATATGCACTATTCTCAATGGTTAATAAGGAGCTGATGGGACTATAGCTGGGCAGGAAGAGATTGGATGGGAGAGCCAGACTAGGAGAACACTGGGAAGAAGTCAACACCCAGACACAGAGAAAGCAGGACATGTACAAAATGAGCTAACAAGCCATGAGTCATGTGGTAGAACTTAGATAAGAAGTATGGATTAATTTGAGCTGGTTAGTAATAAGCCTGAGATATCGGCCAAATATTTATAATTAATATTAAGTCTCCTTGTCGGATATTTGGGAACTAGCAGACAGAAAAGAAAAGACTATCTATTCCACCTCACACACACGTTATGGCATATGTGCCTCTCTCTCTCTCACACACACACAAATTAAAGCTATTCAGCATGGAAAATAATGTCTATACATAGGACTTTGATAGTGCAAGGCTATTATAAGTATTATAATCTGTACTGTGGAAAAGAGATTGAATTTTCCAATTATGACATACCCTGTAGTCATTTTTTCCAATAGTTTTTCTTGTCTCATATTTTATTTTTTCTAAGAACTTTTCTCACTATGTTGACATTGGACCCATTCAATTGCTTGATGATGTATCTATTTCTGCTCCAAGTTTTGGACCATTGTTGGTCATGAACAGCTGTGCTCACTGTGAAGATAATAGACTATTCTTAACTTCCATCACCTGTCGTCTTTATTTTCTACTAGAATTGCCAGCAGCAACAATCCCATAATAGCAATCACAACTGTAAGGACCATGGATGTCCATCTGCACACAATCAAATACCTGGCAGGCCTCGAGGCAACACCTGGACTGAGTAAGAAGAAACTTGGGCTGCTGAGTATGGAGAAGTTAAAGAGACATCATCATATAAGGAAATTTTTCATTTCCCAGGAAATTCCACCTTATTTTATGACATTATCAAGAACACAACTGTACATAAACTGTTTTGCAAACCTGCATGCATTTTCTTGATATGTAACTCTGGTTTAGGGAAAAGCACTTGGTTGAAGCCATCCATCCTGTTTTACTTCCTGTATTAGTCGGTTAGTTGGGGTTCTCTAAAGAACAGGATATATATATACATATGGCCTACCTTCTACTAGACTGGCTTACATACTACAGGCAGCCAGGCTGCAGGCTAGTACAACAGAGGCACAATGGAAAGGCCCAAGAATTAGGCATTTGTTCAGTCCACAAGGTTGGATGTTGCAGTAGCCTCTGCCGGGAACTGGAGTCCTGGAGGATTCCTGTAGAGCTGCTTCTCTTCAGTCTATGTTGAATCCTGAAAAGACTGATTTAATGCCAACAGCAACAGGATAGGCACACTCATCAGAGAGAGGAGGAGGAAGCAGGCAGAGAGCAAAGCTTCCATTTTCCATGTCCTTTTATCTTGGCTGTCATGAGAAGGTGTGGTCCAGATTTAGAGTCATTCTTCCTTTTTTAAGTAATCTGATTGAGAGAATCCCTCATGGTGGTGCCCAGAATTTTGTGTTTTAGTTGATTTCAGATGTAATCAACTTGGCAACCAAGATTATCCATCATACTTCCCATTATAGAAAGTTACAAGGCAACTCTCTCTCTCTCTCTCTCTCTCTCTCTCTCTCTCACTCTCTCTCTCACACACACACATTCTCTCTCTCTTATAAAGTATGTATGCATATATGCTTGTACGTGTCTGTGTATATGTGAATTGTGTGTATGTGTGCATGTGTATGTGTTCATCTTTGTTTATATATGTGCTTATGTATATGTTCATGTCTTTATGTGTTTGTCTGTGTGCACTGCATGTGCTGTGGTATCACACACACTGCTGGATTCCACTACAGATGAGGCTGTGATGTTCTCTGCACTTTGCTGTTCTGTCTGAAAATGGAAAAACATGTGCACCAATACATTTAGCAAAGCAATTACTTTGTGTGAAAAAGCCAATGCTATTTATGAGTTATTTGCTTCTTAATATGTCTGTGCATAGGTGACATAAAAATTTCTTTACTCTTCAAAAAGCATAAATGTAGTGGTGAGGTGAGCAGGCCTGCTTTTTGTCCTGTCCGGCTCCTGCACAACTACTAGCTTTACACCCGAAATAACAACACACAAATTGTATTCATTTAAACACTGCCTGGCCCATAGAATCTCAGACATAGAAATATTGAATACTATGCCTTACATAGTTTACAGCCAAAATTTGCAGCTAAGACTTAGTGGGCAAAGGACCATATCCCAATCCTTGCTCTAAATGAAGGTTTCTATTTACCATGATAAACTGCTTCAATAAAAATTTTGTTAAGAAAACTTTAAAAGACAAGGAGGATGCCAATAAGAGCCACAGCTCCTTTCACCTTTGCCATCTCATGGTCCTTCTGTTCTCCTTGCTTGTTCTTTGCCCCTAATTTTGCTTTATTTTATTCTGGCATATTAAATTATTTACTAATTTAGTAATTTCTACCCATTCCGGGTTGTCTCTGCTGCTATTCACTCTCTCTTCCTCTGGTTGGAATGTAAGCTGCATGCAGGCAAGGAACATTGTTTTATTTCTAATGGATACTGACTAGAACAATTTTCAACATGTGGTCAGAGCTCTATAAATACTCATGAGGCTGTATAATCCAATTATTTCTCAGAAGTATATATCTCTGCCTTTCTCAATGAGCCTTTCATTTAACCCCCACAAGTGGGTATAAGTACAAAAACAATTAGTACTTTACCCAAAGTAAATCACTTTTCACTGACAAGTGAAGGAGACATCTAGTGACAATGTCCTTCTCCCAGAAAAGAGAAAAACAAAGGGTTCCATGTTGCTTTATATGAGTTAGGCATTGAATAAATGTCCCATTATTAGGAAAATAAGAAAGATTAGGGAATTTTCTCTTTTGCTTTGTCTTCCCAATTTGTTTTTTGAGTAACAGATGTCCATGACCTCTTGGCACATTTATTTTTCTCCAGGTTTTGCTTCCAGTTAAGAGTCGCTGTTTTTCACTGTACTTCTTCTGAATGAGATTAGACAAAGTGTGTGGTTTTCCACTGAAGAATGTGTAGCTGAGCAATGAACCAGAGACTGGCTGGGACTTCTCTTCAGCTTTCAGCCTGGCAGAGTTCCCCCATGCTAACAGTGTTGTAAAAGGAACTATGTATTTGATTGTGGGATCCTCTGGGTCTCCCCGCAACAAGATAAACCTGTAAACCTCTTTTGTGTTGTGGATAAATGTGTATGGATCTCTGGGCCCCATGGAGGTGATGCCAAACTTCACAGTCTGTGTCAAGAGTCTGATGAGCATTTGTAACTTTTGCTTCTTACTATTGATTAGGTTGAGGAGCTGGGAATGACGTGAAGGTAGATACTCCTTAGTTTAGATTTAAGAACATTGTTACTTCAATATGCTGAGGAACAAACAGAATCAAAATTGTTGAAGAACTATACTGGAAGGGATGGTCCAAACCCAGATCATAGTCTTCAAGAGTCTACAAGAGGAGCAATGTGAGCAGAACCAGGACCTTGTAAACGTGGGGGAATAAAATGTAGTTGGTGATGTGGAAGTTCCCTCTGTGTGTTGCTTGTATTGGTTAATGAATAAAGAAACTGCTCTGGCCTGATAGGGCAGAACGTAGGTAGGTGGAGAAGACAGAACTGAATTATGGGAGGAAGAAAGCAGAGTCACACCATGGATCTGCTGCCAGAGTAAGACATGCTGCTGAAACTTAACTGGTAAGCCACTGCCATGTGGCATTACACAGATTAATGGGTTAAACTAAGATGTAGGAGTTAGCCAATAAAAAGTTAGAGCTAATGGGCCAAGCAGTGATTTAATTAATACAGTTTCTGTGTGGTTATTTTGGGGCTAAACTAGCTGGCAGCCAGGACAAACAAGCAGCCCTCCTACCAACAAGCTGGCACTGAATGGAATGGCATATTTTTCTGGGGAAGGAACTGCTGAATGGTGACCTGAGGAGAAGAGAAAATCTACTTTCACATACTTCCTGATCATGCTGTAGGTATGCATAGTGTGTGGTTCTATCAATCTAAGCAGATTAAATAACAAACGATGTCTCAACAATCAACAGATGCTCTTGTCACATCCTATGGGGAAATCTTTCTTCATTCATCCTCTTTCGATTTCTTTCCACATCAAAGGTAAAGTTTCCACTAAAGAGCACATGAGTGTAAACATCCAAGAAGAGTGAGCCCATCCCTCCCACATCTTGAGATCAGTAAGTTTAGGACTGAAAACCAGAAATACTTGTTTGTATTATTTGCCCAAGAGTCTGTCAGAAATAAACACCTTAACAAAACACCTAAGCCATCTGGGCAAACTAGGCTTCTGTGCACAAAAATAAGCTTTTAGTATAAGTTTTATTCACTACAGTGCAGCAGGCACTAGGAATATGTGCACTATATAGTGCACACCGGGGAGCACCTTCCTGCAATTGGGAGTTGGAAGCTCAAGTATCAGGAGTTCAGGGCTATAGTCAGCTATACAACAAATTGAAGGCCAGCCCTGGCTACATGAGAACCTGTCCTAAAAGAAAGAAATGAAAAAGAAGAATTAAGTAAGTGATACATATGAACAGTCACACACTTCTTAACCCTGCTGTCATGTGGCAGGGCTTCTATAGAGCCAGGTTGGTGTTCTGGATTACTGAGATGCACAGTGTTCTATGATGTTCCTCCAGTGCCAATATAGTAGTCCAGCCTTCTTTACCACAGGCCTAATAACATAGTATCTTCTTTTCGTGACTAACAGCTCAAGGATGGCCAGAGAAGTCTTCTTAGATAGTAGATAGTTAACCCATGTCTGCTTTGGCTCACAGGTTATATGCAGTCTTGACTTAGCTAAGGATGTGGGTAATAATGGAGGCCATGGCCCCTAACACTAATATGCAGTTAATAATAACTGTGGGACATCCCGTCTGACCTTAAACATAGCCTGTATGGAGCTTCACATTAAGTAAATTGCATAATATTCCTTGGCCAAAGGAAAAACTTAAAAAGGTATACATTGCTCAACTCTGGTATTCAGAATTTGAATCACTGGTATTCAACAGTTTTTTCCTATTTACCAGTTCAAGTGGTTTTGAAATAACCTCAGCACTTCATGCTGCCAAGTGTCTAAAGAGTTTGCTTTCTATCTTAGAGGAAACATTTTCTTTTGTTTGCTGAGACTTGCTTTCTTTGAGGGTCAAGGTGGTGCATACTCATTTCAAATGCAATGAAACATGATAGCCCAGACCTTATTATTCTTATATTTTCTATGGATATTCACAGAAGCACTGCTTTTTGACCACCCAAAAGCCCCAGCTGGTGACATCAAGTGCTACAATAACAGTAGGAACAGCAATGGCTCTGGTTTTCCCGCCCACTGGGCATCTCCTACTGCCCAGATCACCATTACATAAATTGTTGAGATTTTTGAAATAAATCAGAGACCTGAAAACCTCAGCTTACAGCCAGATCTTCTCCATTTCTTATGTCTACCCTACCAGGAGCTAAGAAGATTTTCACATTTTGATGTTGGGGAATACCACATTTGATTATCTTAGACAGCTTTGTATCTGGGTACCAAGAGCATCAAATAACTTATATCTGTCCCTATGAAGAAAAATTTTACACTCCTTATGTAAAATTCATGCATAATTAATTAATAGCAATACATTTAAATGCCATTAAAGCGTACTTAATTACTTTCAGTTAATATGCTGGCTCATTAGATCTACTGCATATATATTTTTTCTCCTTATCAATTATTTCAAAGAGTTTAAAAACCAATATCCAACTGTATATGGATGATTTACTTAGAAGATTGTCTCCTAGACACCTATATATTTGGAAAAGGGATGGTTTTTTGTCTTTTGGGGGGCTTAAAACTTACCATTGTTCTTATGTATGTAGCACACTTACTAATTTGGGGATGATGTTCAAGTTGTTTTCAAATCTCAGTTGTAGCAATCAATGCTTCAGTGAACATGAAAGCAGAAGGTTCTTAGTTTAGAACCTTTCTGTATATAGCTCAAGGTTGGATTCCCAGGTCATGGCAGTTCTTTCATGTCTTGCAGAGCCTCCCTACTGTTTTCCATAATGACTGTACCAGGTCACACTCCCATCTTCACGTTGTGAGTCTTCTCTTTTCCTTTACATCCTTGCCAATGCTTGTGAAATTATTTAATATTTAATAATAGCCATCCTAGCAAATCTGATGAAGTATCTCACTGTGATTTTAATTTTCACTTCCTTGTGAATAATGATTTTGGACTTTTCCCCACAAGGCTGTTGGCCATTTCTCTACCTTCTTTGGGAAAATATTTTTCTTTCGCCCCTTGTAGAAATTAGGTTATTGGCTTTGCTTTCATTTGGCTTTTGAAATGAGTGAATACCTTGTGCATCTTGGATATTAGCCCCCAACATAGAAATATAGTTTTAAGTTACTTTCTTTCATTCCTAATTTTTTCCTTCTTCTGGGCAGAATGTCAAACTGTTCAATACGGTGTCCCTTTTAATTACTCTTATTTGTGTCATTTGTATTTAGACTAATATTCAGGAACAAACTAAAGCCTATAGCAGGAGATATTATCACATATTTTCTTATAGGTCTTTTGTGATTTCAGATATCATATTTAAAGCATTTAATCCATTTTGTATTTATTTTTGCGTTGTGTAAGACATAAATTCAATTTCATTCTTTTCCATGCAAATATGCTAGTGTGTAATATTATTTTAACTGTGTAAAGTGTGTTACATTTATTGATGCTGTAGATTTTACATTAACTGTGTAAATGTGTGTTATATTTGATTCTGTGGCCTTTGTTAATGATGTAAAAGTGTGTTTCTTTTGTTGATGCTGCAAATGTTTAATTATGTAAAGATTTGCTGCACTTGTTTCATCTGGCTGCCTAAGGTACCTGATTGGTAAAATAAAATATAAACAGCCAATATTTTCCTTCTTTCAAGTTCACAGATCAGTGATATCATGAAGTATTTACTTTAAATTTACAATGAGATTAAAGTATGTTTTTCACCCACCCAGCCCAAATATTTACTATATAAAGTGATGAATATGCTAATTAGTGTGATTGTAGTAATCACATCATAAAGCATACATCTATAAAAAGTTGTACTATATGCCTCAAAATATGTTATTATTTGTCAGTTATGCCTAAATAAAGATGGATAACTCAAAATAAACCCCAAAGACTAAATGAATAGCTTCATACAGAAAACCATCACATCACAAATGAGCTGATACTCAGAACAAGCTTTACTGACTCTGGACTTTTAAGAAAACCCAACTGTGGAATTACTGGACAGGATAGTTCTGAAACGTTCATACTCCCATGTGTTATGTCAAAGATATTCAATCCATTGGTTCAGGTAGCATAGGAAACACCTAGGGTTCAGGCTGGTCACAGCCTTTGAGAGCCTGCTAGTTGCCGGGATATCCTTTATCATTTGGGGGCAACTTCTACAGGAAGTGGTTTAAGATGTATGCCCCAATGATTCCCTGGTAATGGCTAGAACAGTCGCTTTTGATGGAGCATGGAGCACAGCTGAGCTCAGTCTGAAACATTGCATTTTAGCAGAATGTAAAGTCTGCTCATGACTCCTTCTCTGAAGAAAAGGCTTCTAGAACCTTCCCCAGAGCTCCCACTGCATCCCTTGCAGCTACAGTGGAGGCTGACTGGACTGCTTAGGTGTTACTTTGCCCTTGAGAGCCAAGACTAAAAAAAAAAAAAGTCAAAACACCTGGACCAAGTTTTTATTTCCAGACATTTTATAACTTTGGCCTGCCATCCATCACAGGCCAGTATGGAAATTATTTAAAAAATATAAACAAGTGCTGCCATATGTCTGCCTAGAGGCCCAAGTGGCAGTCTGATAGCTATGCCTACGAAATACAAAGGCTACATATTAGTTTGGTCATGAGAACAGCAGACAAATGCTGATGAGAGGCAAGAATGGAGCCCGCAATAACCACAGCTCACACGTCATAAAGGAACTAGTTGCTGTTGGGGAGATGGTGGCTAATCCCATCTGTGCCTTGTAAGTGCTGCATGCCACTGAGTTTCCACAGTAGCAGACTATTCAAAAGCATAACCCATGGAGTTTCCGTATCATTCTTTCTTGTGATTCATACATTATGAACTACAAAAGTGGCCTGTGCATAAACTATTAGATTGAATTAATAATTTATTATTTCTGATAATTAAGTCCATTACTAGATATTCTTGTTTCTAATACTTCTTTTAGAGATGTAGGGTTTTCGCCCCCTTGCTTTCTTCACACACTTCCTTCTTTCCTTTGAAGAATAGACATTTTGGTATTTAAAGCAGAAAGACTTCTCCATCTTATATTTATGAAATTCATAGCAACAGATGAAGAAAATTCAGTCTTTAAAAAAAACCCTCTGATCACATAAAGAAATGATTTGTGGAAATGAGAAGGGTGAAGTCATAGAATAAACCAAGAAAAAGGAATTTGATGTGATTATTAACGAAGCGGGCAGCACATCTTTTCAGAATTCCATTTCAGCTGGGCAGTGATTCACAATGAAAGCTGACATGTTCATTTTTGTCATTCTAAACAAGCTCAAGGCCTGCCAAAAGTCAGGAGAAATGAAGAAAGGGCAAGAGGAAGGGAGGAAGAGGATCCATCTCCAGAGGAACTCAGTAATCACATCCCCCATGGGTCTTGTCATGACAGCTCCGGACACTTTCAGCTCACACACTCAAGCCGTTCTTATTTTAAACTGTTTGTTTTTGAGATTGTAATTTAACTACAACATTTCTCAACTCCCTTTTCTTCTTCCTAGTCCTCCCGTATTTCCCTCCCTGCTCTCCTTCAAATTCATGGCCTCATATTTTTATTAATTGCTATTGAATGTGTATATGTATTCTTAAATGTAACCTGTTCAGTCTGTATAGTGCTATCTATATGTAGGTTTTCAGGGTTGAAAATTTGGCACTGGACAACCAGTCAGGAAGTAAAGGCTCCCTCTCCAATTCCCAACATTTCTTAGTTGCCTAAAGTTCTTTGTGTAGGATTGAGGCCCCCTGGGCCTTTGTCTGCTTTGGCATGTCCACTGATGTTGTCCTTATTCAGTTCACATTTAGGTAGTCATGCTTGTGAGACTTTATTGATGCAACTTCTGACATTACTAGGAGACAAAAATCACAACAAACTCCCTGATCCTCTGCCTCTAACAATCTTGCTGCTACCTCTTCCACAATGTTCCCTGAGCCTTAGGGTTTCTTAACGAAAGAAGAAAAGAAGGAAAGAAAGAAGGAACCTTCTCACTAGGGTTGATTTTTCTTGCTGATTTCTGTCAATGCTCCTCTTAGAATGTCAGTCAGTTCCTAGCTCTTTGTGGTCGTGGCAACCATCCTCGTGCTGAGTGCTGGAGACCAATTGGACAGAGGCTGCACTATTATCTGTCATCTTCTCTGTACAGCAGGAATGGAAAACTCTGATACACTCTTTCCTCTGTTGTTCATCTGCAAGACTTTATTCTAGGCAAAAGTAATGGCGTGGGTGTAATAGGTGCTCAAGATTTCTGGGCTGAGATGTAAAATCTTTAGCTGTTGTGAAACGACAAACATCTTAGCATGTCCCATATCATGGCCTTTACATTTACAGTTTGACTAAATACATGTGACTGACCATGGCAAAAAAAAAAAAGAAGGTAACTGACATCAGAAAGTAGTTTTACACTTTATCTGCCTAGGCTATAATTCTTTCCTCATGCTAATGAAGCAGATTTTAGTACTTATGAATATTCCAGGGTTCTACTGATATTTTAGCCATTAGTGAAGGTCTACCATTAAGTTGTTTTGGAGGTGGGTGAAAAGTACCTCCATGAAGATGCTGAACTGCCTTTCTTACTAGAAACAGTTCACTCAGCTGAAATTATTAGTGGGAAGTTGTGTATAGAATTCTGGGCTCAAGAACAAGCAGGTGGTAAGAGTTCATACCTAATTCACAATACCTGTCTAATGGCACAGTTACTTAAGGGAGGCATGAAGTTGAAGTCAGTAGTATTCTGACTCACAGAAAAAATGCATAACTCTGTTAGGGGGAATTGCTTTACACTCATGTGCTAGGAAAAATAAACATCAATCCACATCACTAGCACATTTATTTAATTGCTTTGAAAAACTAGAAGTGCTGGACACAATAGTGTTGGTCAATAGTCCATTTACGGTGTCACTGATTCTAATGGGTTTTGGGGAGTGCTCCTGAAAGAGCAAAGTTCCAAATCCTATACACAGGCTTCACACAAAACACATTTTTTTCCCATTTACTTTTCTTCATTTTGTTTTCTTTTTAGGCTCTAGAGAAGAGCCAAAGAGTCAAAAGTATAAACATTCGTTTTTGGTGTTTTTGCTTATCTTTTACATTTTATTTTTTAATTAAAAATATTTTTTGAGGGGCCTTTGTGCCATGGCATGCAGGTGAAGATCAGAAGACACTAGTAGGAGGTACTGGTCTCTTTTAACCATGTGAGTACCAGGGATCTAAGTCAGGCCACTCAGCCTGGTGGCGAACACCTTCACCTGCTTAGCCGTCTCACTGGCCTTATTCTTTGCTTCTCTATCACAAGTTCTAGTTTGGGCTCTAACTCAGAAAAGATGAGGATACTTGACATTACCAGGAATAAAGAGGTAGAAGGCTTTTCAAGGGACTTTATTAGTTCTAAATACATGAATGATTATAAATAATATACTTAATATATTTGTCATTTCACAACATAGCCTTGGGAGTCTTTTTAGTTGTTAAGAGCCTTTGAAGGAACTGTTATTGACTGAGGTTTCTGTCCTGCCTGGCTCCCGCAGCCTTTAAGTCCCAAAGAAACACACAGAGGTCTACATTAATTATAAACTGATTGGCCTTTTATCTCAGGCTTCTTATTAATGCTTACAACTTATATTAGCCCATAATTCTTGTCTGTGTTAGCCACACCGCTTGTTACCTTTTTCAGGGAGGCAGTCACATTTTGCTTGCTCTGTGTCTGGGTGATGACTGCAGATTGAAACTTCCCTCTTCCCAGAATTCTCATTGCCCCACCTCTACTTCCTGCCTGGTTACCCCACCTATACTTTCTGCCTGGCTACTGACCAATCAACGTTTATTTAAAATATAAGTTACAGGGTAGAGACCATTGTCTTATAACACTCCCCCCCCTCTTTTTTTAAAACAAGAACTTTGAATCGCATCTCCTTTGTCTAGCTTTTCTAGTGACCATTATCCATAACAACTTGTAACCAACATTCTAAACAAAGGCAAACATCCATAATCCATTTTAGGGGGGAATGGTGATGTAGTTTTTCAGGCTACTTCCTGCTGATTGGGGGCGCTGATAATCTTATGGGGACCTAAAGAATATTTAGAATTATGATCAAGTCCTGACTGGNCAGGCTACTTCCTGCTGATTGGGGGCGCTGATAATCTTATGGGGACCTAAAGAATATTTAGAATTATGATCAAGTCCTGACTGGAGTATACTGTGTGTCTTGATCATCTCAGGCAGCAGTCTTTGAACTGTTTTGAACGTAGAACTCAGACATCTGGACTATTTCTCCTATCAAAGATTTCTCAGGGGGCCTTCCTTGGTCAAACCTGGTTTTTCTTAACACAAAATGAACCCACAGTCCCTCTTTTCCTGTGGAAATAAAAGCAAAACCTCTTCTCCAAAGTAACATATCTTTTGACTTAAATTTTAAAGTCAGGCATTTTCAAGGTATATATATATATATATATATGCTTAATCCAGCAGCATTTATAATCAAATGTCTCTTAGCAGCTTTTGGTCATTCCTCAGTCATCAATTTTAAGACCACACAATAACATACAGTATCCAGACTCTGTGTATTTTCCAACTTTATGTGGCTTTATTTTAACCTCTATTTCTTTTACTTTTATTTTATAATGCTTGGCTTTTTGAGACAGGGTTTCTCTGTGTATCTTTGGCTGTCCTGGAATTCACTCTATAGACTAGGTTGTGCAGAGATTCACCTGCCTCTGCCTCCCAAGTGTTGGGATTAAAGGTGTGAGCCACCACAACCAACTACTCTCTTTTTTTCCTCTTTTATTTTAAGGACTTCGTCGGTTTTTTTTTCTTCCAAGCCTACATATATTTTTAAACATACAGTAAACTGTTTAGAGGTTGTCTTCATCTTTGAATCTATCTTTACTGTATATCTTTTTTTTTTTTTCTGACCACACGAGTCTTTAATTTGCTCAGCAATACGACTAGGATTAAAGCCATGGCTTTGACGACTGGATCCAGCCCCTTCCTGAGCTTTTTTTTTTCTGAGAGTCTAGCCTCGTGGCAGAAGTACTGGCCAAAGCCATGTATATTGCCACCACTCTAAGGCATTACAAGGTCCTTGCCACCACCGAAAAGTATGCAGTCAGCTTTTTATCAGCGCCATTTAAGTGTTTCATGGCAGGACTTCTTAAAAGAGCTGCAAGGTTTTACAGCTAAAGCTGAGTTAGGAAGCCTCTCTTAAATGAGAGCACTTGCGTCTAGCAAGCAGAGCTCACCTGAGAAAGTGCAGCTCAGCTGTCCAGAAGCCATGCTTAACTATTTTTTTTTCTATCTGGAATAACGCCCCAAGCTCTCTCAGGATTTTAAGTGGATTTGGTCAGCCCCATGTTGGCACGGCAAACTCTTAAGACTCAAGTGACAAAAGGAGCACTCCTTTCAAGGCAGGCAAAACCAGTTCCAGGTTGGGATGTGGTGCTGCTGCTGAGCTTGCTTCTGAGACGTACCCTAGCACACACCACACACTCAGATTTATCTCATCTGGATTTGTTACTATTATTGTGGCTGCGACAAAATCCTGACCAAAAACAACTTAGAGAAAGAGGGATTTACATGAGTTCCTAATTTGAGAGGGTATAGTCCATTGCAGCCTTGAAGGCATGACAGATTCATGGATGCAGTGATATGCAGCTAGGAGACATCACACTGGGTCTTCCTACCTCAGTTGAATCTCTAGAAACTATCTCGTAGGCGTGTCCAGAAGTGTGCTTCCTAGGTGATTCCAGAACCAATCACATCAACCATAAAGATTAACTGGCACACTGTATCTCTCTAAACAGTCTCCCATGTACAGTCACATCCAGAACACCGATTTAATAGGGAAATATATTGTTAAATCTCTTGTATTAGAAGATTTGAGTGTGGCATAAATGGAAGTGGCATCCCCTTGGATCAAGGTTCTGTGGGGAAAAAACAGTCTTGATCCCTAGGCTCTCTCAAGGATTAAAATAAGGTGATTGGAGAAATGAGATGGAGAAAGAATGCCATGTTCAATGGATTGTCAAGTTATCTCAGAATGTTAAAATTTTCAGTGCTACCTTAAGTATGCCTTATCTCTGTTTTTTTTAAATCTAAATATAACACCTTATTTGCTGTTTTATAGTCTTGCCAACACCAGAAATGATCTGCTGCTCCATACTTAATTCTCTCTGCACGTGACGAGAACTAGAATGGACAGCTGTGACCAGCTACTCACACCTGGAAAATGCCACATTATTTTCTTTCCAAGATAATCTTTTCTTTTTCTTCCACTGCTCTGCACGCTGTTGCCAGCTGACGAGACTGCTGTGTACAGAAGCCAGGTTTTAAGTCCATTGCTCCTGCAGCTATGGACTCACCGAGCTAATAAATTAAGCTTTCTTCTAGTTTGCATTCTTCCCAAGGCCGGCCTCCACACACCTGGAAGAGAATCACTCAGTGTGTGGCTCCCTGAACAGGTTTCCTCCCTTCTTGCCTAATGCTCAGAATAACAACAAGCAGTCTCTTCACATAGCAGTGCCAGTATTTAAGAAGCGATTAAACGCCAGACACTTTGTCAATTGTGACTGAAGATGGCTTCTAAATACAGGATTCACAGCAAAGTGTGCAAACAGCATTAAGCACCCAAAGTCAGCCCTGTCAAAAAAGAAGTAGTTGTTTTGTAAACGAAGTAGTTCACACAAAATGCCCAGTGAACTGTTTAAATAGAAACACACATTGAACTAGCAGAATGTATATGCTGTAGAACAAATGGATAGGAAACATTCTTCAGACCAGTTCTCAGAAAAGGGGAAGAAAAGCATGTGGCAAATAAGAATGAACTGAATAGTTTATGATCAGAGAGTTTTCTTGGAGTAATTAGAAAACACCTTTTCCCCGTTCATATTTAGGTGGAAAAATGCTCCCGTTGTGAATGGCCCAGATCTCACATTTGTACTTTGGTGCTTGTTTCTCAGCCCATGGCAATTCTAAGGATATTGGCTGCTGTTACAAATGAGTGGTTTTGACTACATCCAATATCCAGCAGTATGCCATGAGAGGAGCCTGGAGCCCTGCTTACTCGGCAATTTTCCTTTGTCTTTCATTCTTGCTATTGTTCTTTTCTATATATTGATTGTTCTTTTTTGCTTGCAGCCTTGCAGTGACACAGGAGGGTGGTAGTCAAATGAATTCAGCATTGTGGCAATTCTTATTTTGGATGATAACATTGAAACTCTCCCTATGCTTGAAGAAATTAAAACTGTGCACATTCTGGAAGGAAACAGAGCTCCATTCTCTGCTATCAGAAATGAAAAAGGAAATGGGAGTTGCTATTCATCGGAGTCCTTGCATCAAAATCCCTCAACACAGATGTGATCCTACTCAGAGTTTAATTGAGCTATGACTAGTAGAAAATGTAAAGGTAGTTTTGAACAAGATTAGTTATAGATTTTTCAATCGGTGAATGCCTTTGGTCTGAGAGTTTTTTTATATAACCCCAGATGTATAGGCATAAGTATAAAAATCAATCAAATATTGACAACAAATTATAAATGAATGTATTTCAAAGCATAGTTTACTGTACATATAATTTTGCCATTTATTGCAGAGAAAGCATATATGCAAAGTAATGAAGCAGATGTACTGTTTATTTTCATAATATTAACCCCAACTGACTATTCTTGCTATTTCTCATGTTTCTCAATGTTGATTGGCATAGCAACTCATCATTGCTGAGCCTGACACTTCAAATAAACACAGCACAAAATAACAGGTACATGTTTAGGGCCATTTCAGAAGTGATGGAAAAGTCGGTCCTCCTCCCAAACCAAAATTCATTTAATAACCTTTAATGAAAATCAAATCAGTGAATAAGATGGCACTTTTTAAAATCAGATACTAAGATCCAGAGGTAAACTATTTTGATAGATGATACATGCTGAGGAATGATGACAGGAAAATATTTAGACTCTTTCTGTCTGTAATTAACACAATATGTTTCTATAAGAGAATAAAGCTTTGTATGTTGAATAAAAACCCTGCAATTCACAGCACACAATAGTCTCAAATCTTAGCAGAGTTTCAACAGGTTTTCTTAGTATGTGTGTCATGTTGGAATACACCAGGGCAAAATACACATGCCTGTTCAGAGCCAAGACCACAGCAAAGTCATGTGACAGACACCTCCTTGGTGTTTGCTGCAACAACTCACATTCAGTACTTGTTTAATTTTGAATTAAGATCTTATTGTCACACATTAAGTAAACTTTGGTTTTGCCAGGTTTTTGTGATTCTCCCACATTTGGTTACATGATATAAAGAAGCTGAGGTCAAACCAGGTGTGGTCCTACATCCCTGAACGAAAAGATAAGAAGATTGCTGTAAGTTTAAGAACAGCATGATCCAAATGATGAATTCCAAGCCTGCCAGTGCTACATAGAGAGAACTTGTCTCAACACACACACACACACACACACACACACACACACACACGCATGCACATATGTATGCATATAAGAACCCATACAGATAAAAAGTAGGGATGCATAGATATGGATACATGTATGTAGGGAGGGAGAGGATTGGGAGGAAGCTGGTATACGAAGAGCAGTTCTCAGAATTTTATCTAAGAAATGTTATGAGCCTCTGACATTCAACCAAGAGTCTGCAAATTTAAAGCCAGTGCTTTAACCAAACAGGCATATTATGTCTCATATAGTAAGGCTACGACACATTCCTATGACAAGATTTTGAATGGCACCATTCTGCGTGCACTCTCCAGGTTCTTTCCACTGGTATCATTGAAGCACTTTTTAGAAACCAAAACAATCAGGCCCCTATTAAGTACTCTGAACCTGAAACCCTTGGGAGAGTTCAGCAACTATGACTTAAGCTCCCAGGTAGTTCTGATTTTATCCTGAAGTTAGGGAATAGTAGCTTCTGGCAGCAAGTTTCAAACCTCACCCTGGCTTTGGATATTCTGGAGACATTTTCTAGAGATATTTCTTTTTTTTTTAAATTGAGTTATATATTTTTCTTTGCTCCCTCTTTGCCTACCACCTCCCCTTCTACCCTTTCCCATGGCCCCCATGCTCCCAATTTAGCCACAGATCTTGTCTTTTTCTACTTCCCATGTAGATTAGATCCATGTGTGTCTCTCTTAGGGTTCTCTTTGTTGTCTAGGGTCTCTAGGGTTGTGATTTGTAGGCTGGTTTTCTTTACTTCATGTCTAAAAGTCACTTATGAGTGAGTATATATGATGTTTGTCTTTCTGGGTCTGTGTTATCTCACTCAATATGATGTTTTCTAGATCCATCCATTTGTCGGCAAATTTCGAGATGTCATTATTTTTTCCACTGTGTATTACTCTGATATGTAAATGTACTACATTTTCTTTACCCATTAATCAATTGAGGGGCATTTTGGTTGTTTCTGCCTATTACAAATAATGCTGCTATGAACATAGTTGAGCACATGTCCTTATATGTTATTCTCATAGTACTAAAGAATTTTAAAGAACCTCTCAATATAGTTACTCATTTGCAATATGCAGAGAGAGTAGTTTTGCATATTGAACCTGCTGAATTTATACTAGATGATGCAGAATTGACTTCATTATTCATTCAGGATCAAGACATAATCAGAAATAGGCTTTGTTCCATATACATAAGACATGTCTGATCCCATATGGATTGGCCATGTCCTCTATCACAAGGTAATGGAAAGATTGATTAATTATTGATTGGAAATGTACTTAAGTTATCAGAATTTCATAAAACATCATGTTTTTCTATTATCCATTGAGAAAGGAACAGTGGCAGCAGAGAGACATTGTATAATAGAAAAACTTCTGATTTAAATCAGCTGGTGTATTTCTTTTTTTATTTTTCAATTCAAAAATTTATACTTCTTCCCCTCCTCTTATTCCCCTCCCACTCCCCCACTCACCCTCCTCCCTATCCCTCCCTCCCTAAGAGAGGGCAGGTAACCCTGCCCTGTGGGAAGTCCAAGGCCCTACCCCCTACATCCAGGCCTAGGAAGCTGTGCATCCAAATAGACTAGGGTCCCAAAAAGCCAATACATGCAGTAGAA
>LOEQ01004192.1:15501-34306 GCA_001685075.1 Bramus lutescens | reverse complement strand
TACCTCTGCACTCTCATATTCAGTCCAGCTTTATTTATTAAAGCACAAATAAAATATTACCACAGCTTGCTTACAGTTTTAGAGGATAAGTCCATGATCTTCATGGGAGGTTGTAGGCAGGCATGCCACTGGAGCAGTAGTTGAGAACATTGTGTTCTAATCTGCAGGTAGCAGGCAGAGAGAGAGAGTCTCTCTCTCTCTCTCTCTCTCTCTCTCTCTGGCCTCCTCTGGGGGTCTTTCTCATTCAAACCACAACAAGATGCATAGTACATATCTCTATCTATCTATGCACCCATTACTGTCCTCATCAATATCCTATTTCTATGTCTAGCATTAGGTGCTCACTGAATGAAATAGAGAGCAACATTAATATGAGTGAAATCCTGTTACTGATATTACCAGAGACATCATTTTCTTTTTCTCACGTCTTCATTGTAAGAAAACTTCAGAAAGTTGGGTTCTTTAACATAAAATGAAAGGAAGTATTTTGTAAACTAAACACTAACAAGGAGGTCAGATCCAACATAAATAAATAACTCAATAATTCAATAAAAGAGTGAACTTGTCCCTTCCTCAGTCTATGAAGTTTAACAAGTATATAATACCATGTAGCTACCATTAGAACATCCTATAGTCTAGATCTATCCCACATTCTGTCTAATTCTCTTTTTCTTCCTACCCCTAAGTGTTTAGCGATCATGGCTATGATTTTCTATCTTCATAGTTTTGTATTTTTGAGAATGTCACAGAGTGGAAATAGCATAGTCTATAGTCTTTCCTTCTAGCTTCTTTTATTTAGCAATGTGCATTTATCCTCTCTCTAGCTTTGCATAGCTTGGTGCCATGGACATTTGAATTCACTCACTTCTCAAGAAACATTTTGTTCACACCCTGAGTATAGAATATATGTTTCCTTAAAGAACAGATTTTCCATAAATCTACTGGTTTTAACATGTGATTTGTCTGACTTTACCTTCTGAGTGCTGGGCTCACGATGTGTGCTTCCATGATCACCAAAATTTTGAATAATGAATAAAGCTACCATTGATGCTCAGGTGCCAGCTTTTAGGTGAATATTAATCTTCCAAGCACGTGATTCAATATCAAGGAGCACAACTACCTGGCCACTGTTTAGTTTATAAGAAACTGTGAAACTGTCTTCCAACATGGCCAAGAATAGGTACAACTTTCCTTTGTTTTCAGTCTTTGCCAGTATAGGCATCACCAGCATTGAGGATTTTAGTGGGTTTAGTAGCTGTGCTGTGTCTTTCTCGCTGCTCCAGCAATTCTTGCTTTTAGTTGCATTGTTTATCTCATTCCATTGTTTCATCTGGAAAACTTCTTGGAAGCCTTCCCTGGTATGCTCTATCCCTCACCGTTGATTGCCAGACTGTGCAAAACAACAACAACAACAATGTCCTCTTGCAGCATTCTTCAAGCCCTACCATCTCTATCACCACATTAAGCTCATCATTTAGGTGCTAAATGTATAGTAAGCGTGCAGTTGCTACAGCAACGCACACCATCTCACAAGTACAGTTCTAATTTATTTTTATTCCCTTTTTCCTTCTCTCTCTCTCTCACACACACATACATACACAAAGAGGCATGTATTCACACATACGTATGCATATGTAAATACATGATACACATAGTCTGAAAATGTTGGTTTAGAAAACCCGAATGTATGATTTTTTTTTTAGGTTAAATATCGTGATTCCTCATTGCCTCCGTATACTTATCCACATAGAGGTTTAGGTAAAACTTAATATTTTTTGTCATTAAACTATGCCATTTCAAATGATCTCATAAGATGGTTTTATATCTTTGGAAAGATTAATTTTAACACTTAGATTTGCAGAGCAAGCCATTAACTTGATTTATTATGACACAGAAAACTTGCTTAATTTGACCAGACACCATGCTGCCAAGTGATTTGACAGTGATGATATTGTTTTTCCCTCAGTGACTGAGATTAACAATGTCATTTTGCTAAGTTAATGCTTGTGTGAATATTGTCAATAAATAATTGAATGAATGAGTTGACTAAACACAAAGCAGTTTCTGACATCAGGACCTCCAAACTCAATTTGATCAAAGAGGCTACATTTCCAATATTGCATAAGACACAAACATTCTCTGTCTGATGAAAGAATCAAATGATGAAATTAAATGATAGCAATTATGATCTAAACAATTTGTTTGAGAAGCAACAGTCCTCTTTCTGTAACAGCTGTTCTGAAATTTTCAACTAAACAAACATGCAGTGACTACAATATTTTGATTTGCTAAAATTCCCTTTAATGAATCTTATAGAGATGTGCAATCATGCAACTAAATAAAGTCTTTCCTCTTTTGAATCATAGAAATGTTATACAATTAAGATGGAATAAAGTATTTGTTAGGCAGTTAATTTTGAAGTGAATTTTGAGTTACATCTACTTTCTCTTCCTTCCAAAGTTTGCTTTCACCATTTTTTTTTTTTGTTAAAGCTATCTTAACAGGGACTGATTTTCTTTGGCCTGGAGAGTACACACCAAATGCAGCTCACAGTTAGGGAGGTGTTAGTTTGTCCTTTGAGACAAGGGATTTCTTTCATGCAGCTCTAAATAGACATGGAAAGCCTTGTGTATTAACCACTTAATTTTTGATAAAGTGAATTTGTCCTTAATTGGGTTCTGTTTGAGGAACACATAATGAACAAAGTGAAGAAGTGCTTTAAAAAGCAGAAGTATATTAACTCCACAAGAATTAGAAATCTAAATTTTCTTCTTTCACTCTATAATTTGTATTGAGAGAAATGAAAAAACTGGTCAGAGTGACCTAATTGTTTTCTGCCTGAATCCTGCTGTTTAGGCTAGACTGAAATATTTCATACATGACAAGGACCAGGAGCCTAGAACAAGTGGGAGAGCATTGCTTCAAGGATAGCCAAGAATTGACCAATTAAAAATGTGATCATAGTATGCTTTATCTACATACCCCAAGGACAGAGAGGAACAGGCCAACTGAGAACATACTCATGTCCATACTTCATTTGCATAATGATAGCATGCTTATTGAATTTGGCACCCTTTTGTAACCATTTGCTGTCCTCAATTAGGTCCAGGTATGCAAATTAGGTGAGAACTGGTAATCCTGCAAGATTGTCTATAAAATGTCCTGTAATCTCTGGAAGGGAGCTCCTCCCACCATCACTGCATTGAGTGTGTTGGACAAGTTCCTTGCCTAGCTCGTACTGCGCTTTGAAATAAACCTTGCTTTTGCATCCAAGTCCCAGATCCCTGGTGGTATCTCTGCAGGGCAAGAGTCTGGACACAACAGTATCAAAAAGCAGAAGTTTCATCTTAATCATGGCCCTATCCTAAAAGATACAGTGTCATGCTTGGAGTGCTCAGTGTGGCAATCTCCTGGCATCAGGATTTGATGAAACACACCTAAAGTTGAGAATGCAGGCTATCACTGGCAGCTGCTGTGTGGTTAAGATTATGCTAGCCACTTTGTCAAAAACCAGGTGTTCATAGGTATGTGGTTCTTCAATTCAATTCCATTAGTCCACCTATCTGTTTTTATGCCAATACATAGTTATTTTCATTACTGTAGCTCTGTAATAGAGCTTGATGTCAGGGATGGTGATGCCTCTGGATGTTTCTTTATTGTATGCAATTGTTTTGGCTAGCCTAGGCTTTTTTATTTTTCCATATGAATTTGATTATTGTTCTTTCAAGATGTGTGAAGAATTGTGTTGTGATTTTAATGGGGATTACATTCAATCTGTAGACTGCTTTTGGTAGGATTGCCTTTTTTACTATTTTGATCCTACCTATCAAAGAACATGGGAGATGTTTCCATTTTCTGGCTATTGTGAAAGGTGATGTTTCTCTAATTTCCCTCTCAGCTTCTTTATCATTTGTGTATAGGAGGGTATTGATGTTTTTGAGTTGATCTTGTATCTTTCCACATCACTGAAGGTATTTATCAGCTGTAGAAGTTCTCTGGTAGAGTTTTGGGGGTCACTTATGTATACTATCATATCATCTGCAAATAATGAAAGCTTGATTTCTTCCTTTCTAATTTGAATTCTCTTGATCTCCTTATGTTGTCTTATTGCTATTGGCAAAACTTCAAGAACTATGTTGAAGAGGTATCGAGAGAGTGGACAGCCTTGTCTTGCTCCTGATTTTAGTGGAATCGCTTTGAGTTTCTCTCCATTTAATTTGATGAATGTTGCTTTTATTATACTTATATAAGTTCCTTTTATCCCTGTTATCTCCAAGACCTTTATGATAAAGGGGTGTTGGATTTTGTTAAATGCTGCTTTTTCAACATCTAATGAAATGATCATATGTTTTTTTTCTTTCAGTTTATTTATATGATGGATTACATTGGCTGATCTTGACTTGCCTTGTAGTTAGACTGATGAACATATTGAATATCACCATAGAACCTTCATCCAGCAACTGATGGAAACAGAGGCAGAGATCCACATTGGAGCACTGGACTGAGAGATCCCAAAGTCTAGTTGAAGAGTGGGAGGAATGAAAAGAGATCAAGACCATGATGGGTTCACCCACTAAAACTAATGGGAGCTCACCAACTCCAGCCAGACTGGGAAGGAACAAGCATAGGACCCAACTAGTCCCTCTGAATGTGGTTGACAGTTGCATAGCTGGGGCAGACTGAGGGGNGGGAAGGAACAAGCATAGGACCCAACTAGTCCCTCTGAATGTGGTTGACAGTTGCATAGCTGGGGCAGACTGAGGGGCCACTGACAGTGAGTGGCACCAGGATTTATCTCTACTGCAAGCACTGGTATTTTGGGATCCTATTCTATTTGGATGTATACCTTGCTCAGCCTAGATAAAGTAGGGAAGGCCTTGGACCTTCCCCAAAGCAATGTGCCTTATCCTCTCTGAGGATTGGATGGGGGTGGGTGGTAGGGTTTGTGTAGAGAATGAGAAGAGAGAGGGAGTGGGAACTTGAATTGGTATTTTTTAAAAACCTAATAAATTAAAAAAAGATTATGTTAGCCACCAATCTCATATAAACCACTAATAGACACACTTGGATTCTTAATTTTCAGTATTTTCCTTTAATTTTGTACTTCCTTGTTTTTAATGAGTATATATTCATTGCAAAAAATAATTTTGCCATGACCTTCTCACAAATGGGTGTCATTTATTTTAACATTACCATCTTCCCCTCTCACTGAAGTCTTCTGATCTTCAGACTTTCTGAATACTAGAGTCACACCTGAAAAATGTACAGCAGGAGAATTAAGCTGTGAAAACTCATGTGGAGCCTCCACCTCAACGCCACTGGGCACCCACATAAGGAACACATTAGGTTGTTTGCTCATTTTCCCATGACACAGAATGAGATAAAGCAGATGTCATTTAGCAGACCTCTTTCAAGAAAAGCCTAATTTTTATGGGAAGAAATACTTGTGTCAGAATTTGAGGGAGGAGATGAAACTTCTCCAGGGCAAGCTTACTCAGTCATAAGCTATCTTCTAAGGAAGAAGAGGCATCTATTCATAGGAGGGCATTTTTGTTTGTTTTGCGTTTTGGGAGACAATGAGATGAATATACAGTGGAGTTTAGAATCAAGCTGAGATTCAGGATGCTAGAGTGGAAATGATGGTTTTCTGCAGGTAGCAAGGACAGCAAAAACATTTGGGTTGACTTCGTTTATCTGTTGATAATTAATTACTGAAGTACATTTAGTATGGGGAGTGCTCTGCTTTCTAATCTATGCTGTACATCTACCTATGAGCTATTTTGATAAATTCTTCATTACCCAGGAATAATAAATATTAGTGAATGGGTCTCATAGGGAAGAAATGTTTCCTTGAGTTGCATTTTAGCAGCTATCCAGAACACATACTGAGAATTAAATAAAAACATTGTGTATATGGATGCCTGGCTGCTATCGTATACAGTACCAGTCCTCTGCATTTTGTTTTCTTGACATCTTTGCTTTAACCTGAACCTGTGTCCTCTGAAACAGGAGAATGTCTGGTGGACCTTGATCTGTTGCCTGAGTTAATTGTGTGCTACAAGGACAAAGCCTTCAGGCGTTAATGCATTGGTGAGCTGGGATTTTTTTTCTTTAAAATCCCAGGCAGAGAGTTGATACCTTGATCTACTCTTACCACAGTTGTTTTTTAATTAATATTAGTTAAGCAACATAAGACCAGTTTGGTGCAGGAGAATTGTCTGTATTCTGTCAATCATGTTTTAAATAAATGCTGATTGGCCAGGCAGGAAGTAAAGGCAGGAAAAACAGACAGGAAGTAGAAATGATGCAATGAGAACAGGAGAATTCTGGGAAGGATGAAGTTGATTCCTCCCACTCCTGCCCAGACTTGGAAGAAGCAAGATGTGAGCTACCCTGATAAGAAAGGTACCGAACCATGTGGCTAGCATAGATAAGAACAATGCCAATTATATTCGATATTCTCGATTATTCATAGGACTCGATTACCCCCAACCAGCTTTATAACTTATAGGGATCTCTGTGTGATTTTCTTTGGGGCTAAACAGCTGTGGTGAACTGGGTGGGATAGAAACCCCAACGAGCAGGCCCCGTTCATGTTACACCAGTTAATTAGCAAAGAAAACAATTCCGAGGACATTGAAATCATATTTCTTTCATTATGTTGCTGCAAATTTCTAACTGTGGTACTTAGCTTATTATTCCCCTTTCATCATTTTGGGATATTGACCTCTCTGCTTCTGTTGAATACAGTACATGACTGTAAGTAGGCAGCAGGGTCACACTCTTTCCCTCTATTACCTTAATTCATCCAAGATATAAACTGCTTCCAATTACATGTGATGTCTTGAAATAACTTAATCCTCGAGGCTATTTTAATTTTGATTATTTCTCTATTATTAATTCTTAATGTAGACAGTTTCATTTCTTGTTATATGGGCTATTTGATTTACTCTTATCTTTGTAGAGGAAGGCATTTGCACAGACTTTTACTTTCTTTGTATCTTCTTTAAAAGATCTCCAAAATTTATGCTACATTCAACACATTATAAGTTAGCTTATCTCTTATGTGCACAAGTGTGTGCATATGTGTGTATGTGTTTGAGGGGTGTTTGAATATCTGTGTGTAGGCATGGAAAATGCAAGGTGTAATTCCCTAGGTGCTTTCCACCTTGTTGTTTTCCCCAACATCTCTTCTTGATCTGTGCCTCACCACTTCTGCTGGGCTGGCTAGCCAGCAGCCTCAGGGCTCCATCTGCCTCTACTTCTCTAGTACTGGGATTACAGGCATTGACTATCACTCTTGGCTTTTGATGTGGGTTCTACTACTTTATCAACCTAAAGAGCTATTTCTTTAGGTACTCATAACTTTAGTCATAACACGTATTTTGTATTTTCTTTGCTTTCAAATGGGTATCTTATATGGCTATAAATTTCATTCTACAACAACTGTGATTACTGTGCATATATAGACATTTTTCGCCAATTCTATTAGTTTAAAATAGGTTTATTTTTCAAGTTTTTATTATACATGAGCTTATATAAATAATAGACCTTAAAACATCTGTTCTTTACTGCATAGACAATTCTTTTTATTGTTTTTATTTAGCTATTTATTATCCTCCCCTCACTTCTTCCCCCCTCTTCTTCTACCCTCTCCCATAATATCTATTCTCCCAATTTACTCAGGAGGTCTTATCTTTTTCTACTTCCTATGGAGATTAGATTCATGTATGTCTTTCTTAGGGTCCTCTTTGTTGCCTAGGTTCTCTGGGTTTGTGAATTATAGGCTGGTTTTTCTTTGCTTTATGTCAGAAAGCTATTAATAAGTGAGAATATGTTATATTTGCCTTTCTGGGTCTGGGTTGCCTCACTCAATATGATGTTTTTTTCAGATCAATCCATTTGTCTGTAAACTTCAAGATATCATACTTTTGTCCATTGTGTAGTAGTCCATTGTTTAAATGTACCACGTTTTTAAAAATTTATTCTTCAGTTGAGCAGAATTTAGGTTGTTCCCAGGTTATGACTATGACAAATAATGCTGCTATGAACATAGTTGAGCACATGTCCTTGTGATATGAATGGGCACCCTTTAGGTCTATACCTGACAATTCTTTAGAGGTTTTATATTGTTTTACAGGATCATGATTTTAGGAAGATTACTAGACATTTTCATAAAAGGGAGATTCAGAGGGAAATGTTAAACAGTTTCAGCTATTAACAAATATTATCAAAGTGCACAAACTAAAAAATGTTCATCTAGGAAACCATAGCATCCTTTGAACAAGTTAAAAAATATTAAGGCATAGCTATTGATATTCTCAGATGAAAATGATGAAAGGTGAGAAATACTTTCACTTTCTGTTATAATACTCCAGGACCAACTGCAAGTGGAGTATAAAGGTAAGTACTCTCCTCCTCTGATCCACATGGAATATCTAAAAAACCTACAGTGAGATGTCAACCTTTGGATAAGTTTGCTTGATTTATACCCTGTCCTTTCTCATGAATAAAAGACAGTTTTTATGGACTATAAAGAAGAGAAAAATCCCCTCTAAATGTTCCATCTGGAGTGAGATGTCAGTATCCATTCTGAATATATATTTTAGTAAAACCTTTTGTCATCAGCTTACAATTAGACATTATTGGTACTTGCCATCAGAAAATCCCAACAATGTTGCTTTCAAAGTAGATTGGCAATCTGGCTTCTGTTACCGATCTGCTATTTCCATCAGCCTTTCCTGTATCATTCTGGCTTGGCACCCTGCTTTCTCCTCTGTCTCATTTTAGGCTCCTTTCAGCAAAATAGCCACCTTGGTCATTTTTAAAGGTGTATCTAGTAGCTTTCACTCTGCGAAAACAGGCAACATTTAACACATTTCATCTCTTCCTAAAAGTAAAGAACATCTCAAATCACCTAAGAGCTGCCTATGAGGTAGCCATCTATTGTCCTTGTAAAATCTGCTTCCCACTGTTGTTCAGCACTAGCTAGGACAGTCTCCTCTTCCTTTACGGACTGTAATTGCACCCATCAGGAAGCGTCTACTCTGGATTTGCCTTGTTTCTGGGACACTCATTTCCCAATACCTATGTAGTACCACCCTCATCTTCTACATTTGAGACTTTACTGAAAATACCTACCCAAAGAAAGTAACTTTGGCCATTGTATTTAAAAAATTTCCTTCTTTCCCCTAAACAGCATTACTAGATTCTTCACTGTCTCTTGTTTTGCATTTGTTATACCAAATAACAAATACGTAATTCATAGTTGTTGAACGAATGAGGTCAATATGTTAATATGTTCATCTCAGTGTCTCTCAAAGAAGCAGGACAAAACATTTATTATATGGGTATACTATGGAATTTTCTTCCTGTTACATATTTCAATATAAACCCCTTTAATTTTGCTATATTAGGAACATTTAAATAAATAATTTTATAAATCAGTAATGATTTGTTATGCATCTCAAATCAGATTGTGCATGCACTGCATGTGTAAACATAGGAATGGCTGTGGAGCACCGGAGGAAGGACAATGCTACACCTTGACAATGAAAGTTGTGCATGGTTTGTTTCCCTTGGTTCAGCATGTGTGAAATTCTGACCAAAAGGTCCTGCCAGGTCTAGACAAGCCCTAGAGATTCTTGCTATCATGAAGTCTTAATACTACTTATTTGTGTTGACATGTCAGCTGCAATAGCTCCAAAGAAAAAAGAAGTAGATTTATTTACTGTACTACTAACACATCCTTTTAGCTAATGCATGAGAACTGACGATAGTTGAGAACACTCCAAAGCCTTCTCTGACTATAATTTAATTGCATCACTTTCTGTTGCATAAAAGAAATGACTCCACATTCTTTTTAACATATAACAAAGAAAATGACTGTGCTTCCATAACATAGTTTTAGGGTTAATAAAAAAAGTCCTTCGGCAAATAATTTTAAAGCAAAATATAAAATTTTACTCACATAGTTATTTAAGCTACTTAAATGCCATTAGAAATCGTTCAAGGAGAATGGAGTATCAAAGCTTTATTTATTGGAAATACTATGCCATTGGTACACTTATACATGTGGGTGGGAAGTTTGAGGACTGGAAGTGATTGATTTTAAGGTGCTCTGGATTGTATTTTTTAAAAAACGTTTTGATTTCTTTCCATTCCAAAATATCGCATGACTGTAGTGCGCAGCCATGGTGTAGGAGGGTCTTCTTTCTATTTGTTACTTTCATTGGTTAAATAAAGAGACTGCCTTGGCCTAGTTGATAGGGTGAACTCAGGTAGGTGGGGAAGACAGAACAGAATTCTGGGAGGAAGAAAGCAGGGTCAGAGAGAGCTGCCGCCATGAAGCTGCCAGGTCAGACATGCTGACTCTTTCCCGGTAAACCACAGTCATGTGGTGACATACAGATTATTAGAAATTGGTTAATCAAGATGTGAGAGTTAGCCAATAAGAGGCTAGAAATAATGGGCCAGGCAGTAATTAAATAATATAATTTCCGTATGGTTATTTTGGAGGTTAAACTAGCTGGGTGGCGGGATGGAGCCCGCCGCTCCTTTTACTACACAGCCATGTACAAATTTGTAAATGCAAGCAATTGTAAAAGACACTCAGGTATAGGGCTGAGGAGATGGCTCAGTAGATAAGAGCACTTGGTGCTCTTCTATGAAACTAGGATTAGGTCCCTGCATCCCCATGGTGTCTCATAGCTGTTTGTAATTCCAGATACCACACACCGTTTTCTGGACTCTTCTGGTGTTGCACATATATGATATAAAGACATGCTTGCAGGTAAAAGCTCATACACATAAAAATAAAAACAAAAATACAGATGTAGTCATGAATCATTCTAGCTATGGAAATGGAACTGCGTAGATGGGCCTACAGTTTTAGATTGCACTAGTAGTTACTGGGCTGTGTGGTGCAGTCATTGGGATGCCATTTCTACCATGTGCCTAGCACCTTCTCAAATACCACCTCACTCTTCTCTTATCTATCTGGATTCTAAGAAGTGCAGGATTTCTAGTTTCCCCCTCTCTTTTGTCCATTGAAATATTAATTATCTAGCACACACACAATGTGGGCTTCACCTGGAATTCCTGTTTGTTGCACAAAAGTGCACACTAGGGGCTGGAGAGATGGCTGGCTCAGTGACTTAGAGCACTTGCTGCTTTTCCAGAGGCCCCAGGCTCTGATCCCAGCAAAGTGATCCACAGTAGTGTTTGACTCTCATTCCATGAGATCTAATGGCCTTTTCTGGGCATGGGGTACACATTCATATATGTACAACAAAACATTCATGTACGTGAAATTAAATAAATAGTTTTTAAAAGTGTCCAAAAGAGGGTGGCTTCTTTTTGCTAGGTAAGGTCATTTCTAAATGAGAGCTGTCCAGTAGAGCTTCCTACAACAAATGTCCAAGTGGTAGCACTAGCCACATGTCTGATAAGCACTTGAAATGCAGCTAGGATCTGTCTTAGATTAGGCTCCTCATTGTGCTGGCTTTATCCACTGTTCACTCATTGTTGGTCAGCTCCCAAGCGTCAAGCTCTGTACATAGGCTATTGTTAATGCTCTTGTATCCCTGGCAACCTGCGAAAATTTGGAGGCCAGCCTACTTTGCTCATAGCTTAGTGTTTGTTGCTGCCATTTTCTTCCTCCAGCTGCTACACTTCTGGCCCTTCTGAAGAACATCTTGTCTCACACAGCAAAGAATACTCTATTAAAAATATTAATAGCATAACATAGTAACATAGCATCATAGCAGAACTATGCCACGAAGCCAGTCAAAAAGGCAGTTGGATGGACTTTGCTGTTGTCTGAGTCTTTGCTTTATCCTCCTTTCTGTGTTTTGCTGGCCAGGGTCACATTTGGGTGAGAATCAGGCCTGAGTGTTGGGTTTCATGAGAGGGAAATCATTAGATGCCTTTGGCCCCCAATTCACAGAGTTAAACCTGGCTGTCCTGGCATTAGATGTCTGCACCCCAATTCCTGGCCTGATTGTTCATCTCACTGAGGAAAAAGGGTTTATGGTGAAGACAAGATGCAAATTCAGATGAAGCTCTGCTGAATTGTCTCACTGTTCTTGGCTGTGAGATGTTTACCTATTGCAGTTCTGGAGGGCAACAAATCCTTCCCAACTTGGCTTTGGCTCATTTGCAAACACAATGTGAATGCTGTCCTGTTCTAGTGCATTTTCTCAGTCTGGAGGGTGTATCTCCTGGAAGGAAGCAAGAGTCAAAGAAGAGTGTCCTTCAAAATGGCAGAGGACTCTTCCTCCTTGGTAGGGTTTGTGGAAGTAACTTGGTGGGTCAGGGTCAGGGTATGCTGCAAAAATCACACCATGAAACAGATCTCATACAAGAGATTTTCAGGGAGAGTGAAAGGCTTCCTCAGAGCAGGGGTAAGAGAGACAGACGGACAGACAGGCAGGCAGACAGGCAGGCAAGCAAGCAGAGAGACACACAGAGAGGGGGGCAAGAGAGAAGTCTGTAACAATATGGAACTACTATTTTTTATTTTTTATTGATTTTTTTGTGGAGTTCACATTATGCATCTAGATCCCACTTATCTCTCTGTTCCCTCAAATCCACCCTCTGCCCTTCCAACCCTTCCCCACCACCAACAAATTTAAAACAAACAAAACAAAATAAAGAAACAAAACAAGCAAACAGGAAAAGAGAAAACAACCTTGTCATGAAAGCTCTGATGTGTCCTGTTGAGTTGCACAGTTTTCTCTTTCTTTCTGAGGATAAGTCATTGTTCTGATTCAAGGTCTCTGACTTGGGGGATACCACTGATAATGGGCTCTCACTGGGCTCCTCTTGGATATCCTATTGTCCTGTGTTGTGAAGATCCTAGTTTTTTTTTATGATTTGTAGGTTCATCACTTTACCTGCTCCAACATCCAACAATCCACAGATGAGGTGGGTGTTGGGGTGGGCCAACTCAGAGTCCTGGTTCTGGGCCTGGGTGGCCAGCTCACCAACTTCCCCCATTATCACCCCCTGAATTAGCACTCCAGAACTGCCTCAGGTGGCGCACCCAAGGAAACCCATAGCAAGGAGTAGGGTCAGGCCCTCACATACAGGTCACCCACACTCACACCATCAAGGCCAACTCTAGTTTTGTCCGAGGTCTGTTTTCCTAATTGCTGTAGAGGACATACAAGGTGGTGGAGGGACGTGCAACTCACCTCTTGCTGTCCTTCCCCCTTGACAACCAGGTCAGCTCTAGTGTGCTGTCCAGGGTCCACTCTCCTGTGTGTTACAGCTGATGAGGTGCAAGGCTAGTTCTCTTATTCTTCTGACCAGGGACCAGCTCTCTTACCTGCCACAGACAGCAAGGGGTGGAGGGAGGAGGGCATCTTTCCCTCATTCCTGCCACTGCATGGCGGCGGGGGTGGGGGGGTTAGGGTCAATTCTACTGCTCTCATGCNGGGGGGGGGTTAGGGTCAATTCTACTGCTCTCATGCCCTCAGGCCTGGCTCACCTGTGTCCCTGACAACAAGGTCAGCTCTAGTGTGATGCCAAGACTGAATTCAGAGCTCACATGCACTATCTTGTCTGCTGCATCCAGTGAGAGTCAGGGCTAGCTCTCTGGCTTTTTGGGACCCTGGTTGGGGCCAGCTCTCTCATTTGCTACAGGTGGTAATGAACAAAGGGCATCAACATGGTCTCAGGTTGCTGACCAGATGCTTGGCATGTGCAGAGCCCTCAGTGGTAAAAGGAGTCAAAAATGTCACCCCAGATCCTGGCTGCTGCAAAGCCATGAACCCAGACATAGCCCTAGCCATGGGCCCAGATGTCTCCATGGCTCCAGGTAGCAGCACCAACCCAGACTAGTAGGGCCAGCAGGGAACTTTTAAAGGGCAGGTGTGTCACATTTAATTGCTGGCAGATGGTGATAATGTAGCTGCTGATGCTGATCCCTGAAGGCAGGATGGAAGAGCACCTGCCTTCTAAGGCTCCTCCCACTCCCTTCAGGACCTGTTGTATGAGCATCATTATTGAAGTCAACACCTTGGTACTTGGTAAAGACAAGTGGTTTCTCTCCTCAACAAAGGAGAGCCTCAGAATACTGGCATTCCGTGAACAGCAGCTAAGCTGTGAGAGTTTTAAGCTCCTGTGGAGTCTGCAAAAGCACAAGAATATTGATGGAAAAGGGAAATGAAGAATGAGTTGGGACCAGTGCCAACATTGCTTCTGGTTGGTCATAGGCACATTTTACTTTCTCAAGTACTTGCTTCACACTGCAGGCGAAGTCAATACTGAGTCTGGCTGCCTCATAGAACTTGTATTGTGGGCCAAGTGTGGAAGTTCTTTGGAATATAGAAAATACTGCAGAAAAGCTTATTAAGGTAATTACAGCCACTTTCAGGACATTCCATCTGGAGAATAGAGATATCGAGCATGCAGTAGCCTTTATTTTAAAATAATCTTTAAATTTGAAGGAGCATAAATTTAATAAGATACCTTCTTCCAGAGAATAAATTACAACATGAGAATTAATTAGGCATTGTGGGAGCTACATAAATTTGAACAGTAATTTTCCAGATGAGTTTCTGGTGGCCTACTCAACTTGATACAGCTTATGAATGGGTCAACTTCCTATCAAATTGTAATTTCTGGACAAGAAAACCTGGCACAATAATTCAGACTCTTCCAGCCAATTAGTCAGCAAAATGAAAATTGTGTTCTTTAAGGTGTGAATTGTACAAGCACAAAAAGATGGCAGTCTACGCCTCATGAAAAATATGCTCGCTCAAAGGAGAGACAAATTGCTTTAAGAAGAAATAAAGGAGGAGGGAAGCAGGTAGGCTGACTACAGACCTTTTCTTTTCCCTTGGCTCCTCCAGATACTGCGCCTCCCCCCAGTCTCACTCCCGGCTCTGCAACAGAAAATCTGTACCGGTCTAGCCCTCTATCTCTAGTCGATTCCACAGATCTCCTGCACTTAACCCATTACCCCCATATACACTCATGGCGTTCTCCTAAGCCTTAACTCCAGCAGGTGTTCCCTGGGAACGTACAGGCCAGTCAAGTACAGAAAACAGATACGGATTGTGGTCTCGAAGTGGAGAGGAAGTTAACGAGGTTTAGTTTACCCCCCGTCTCATCCTTACCTTAGCTCTGCAGCAGAACACAGACTGCAGCCTGCCTCCTCTTCCTACCCATCCCCCTCTCTAGTGGGCCCCACAGATCTTCCCTCTTCTAACATCCTTTCCCAAGCTTATTGCTTTATACTAACCCCAGCCCTAGCAGACACTCCCTGTGAATCCATAGGCCATGCTGGCAGAGAAACAGGTAGGTTAAGTACGGATTTTCGCCTATCCCTCTGCTCCTCCAAAGCTGATTGCCCGGTCTCATCTACAGTTCTGCACTCATCTCTAGTGGACCACACAGATCTTCCAGCTGAAACTTCTTTCTCCACACCTGTTGTTTTGTCCCAGCTCCCAACATGAATGGCCATCCCCTCAGAACCCACAGACCAACCTAATGTGAGAAACAAGCAGGCTAACTGTATATATTCACCCCTCCCACCAATTCTCCACCTCCCCAAGTCCAATCCCCCAGTTCCATCCTCTATGTCTTGATTCCCAGGGAATTAACTAAGGAGATTCAGGTGGAACATCCTGATTTCCTCCATTTTGTGAAGCCTGTCCACTGTCCCCAGTCCATCCCTACTCTGAAGTGCCAGGACTCAATACCCAGAAACCATTATACATGGAACCTCCACTGCTGACATCTGTCAGGACCCCAGAATATTTTTTTTTCTATCAGGAGAACACAGGCAACATCCTCTCCTAAAAATCAGAAAGAAAATAGAAATCAATGAACAAAACACCCACCCAACAAGACAGGACCAGATATTAGCATCTAGAATTACAGTCTTTCCAATCCCACATGCTTATATGCCAGTGAAAAACACAGTCAATAACAGCCACGACAATATGTTCCCACTAGACCCCAGCAACACTACCACAGCAGGCCCTGAATTTTCTAACGTAACTGAAGCATAAGGAAAGGACTATAAAACAGCCTTTATAAATACGTAAGAGGTCTTTAAAGAGGAAATGAATAAATTTTCTTAGGAAATACATTAAAACACAAACAGTGGGAATGAATAAAACAATTGAAGTTCTGAAAGTTGAAATAGAATCAATAAAGAAAACTCAAACTGAGGGAAATCTGGAAATGAAAAATTTAGGAACATGAACAGGAATCTCAGAGGGACTTCTCACCAATAGTTTATAAAATATTGAAGACAGAAACTAAGGTATTGATTGAAGAAATGGATACTTAAGTCAAAGAAAATATTAAATCTAAAAATTTACTGGTAGAAGACATCTAGGGAAATCTGGGACAGTCTGAAAGAAATGAATAAACAAGTAATAGGAATAGAGGAAGAAGAAACCCAAGTCCAGGCTCAGAAAATATTTTCAACAAAATCATTAAAAAAATTTCCCTAACTTAAAGAAATAGATTCCTATGAAGGTATATGAAGCATACAGAACACCAAATAGACTGATTCAGAAAAGAAAGTTTCCTCAGCATATAATAATAACCAAAGCAACAAAACAAAAAAGACAATATTGATAGCTGAAAGCGAAAAAGACTAGGTAACATATAAAAGCCTATTAAAATCATACCTGACTTCTCAATGGACCCTCTAAAATACAGAAGGGCCTGGACAGATACTCTGCAAACTCTGAGAGACCACAGGTGCTAGACTAGACTACTATACCCAACAAATCTTAAAATCACCATAGATGGAGAAAATAAGACATTTTATAATAAACCAAAATTAAGAAAGATCTGTCTACAAATATAGATCTAGAAGGAGGTCCTAGAAGCAAAACTCCAACCCAAAGAGGTTAACAACATCCAAGAAAACACAGGGAATAAATAACCCCAGACCAGAAAAGTCAAAAGAAGGGAAGGACACCATACCGCACACACCATGATCCCACCATTGCCAATAAAAACAACACTTTCTTTCTTTGATCCTTTATATTGTTTTATTGTCATTTCTATTTTTTTAATAGAACAGATGCAAAAAAAGGGATTCTTTTTGCTACGTCCAAAACCAGGCATTACCTCAGGATAGAGCTGGGAAAAGGCATTCAAAGCAAAGAGACCTAAGAAACAAGCTGATGTAGCCATTTAAACATCTGACAAAATGGACTTCACACCAAAACCAATCGGGTAAATAGCATATTGAACCCAATATGCTGACATCAGGTGACTTCTGGACCCTACTCTTGCTAATAGGCAGATCATCTGGAAAACTTAAATTAGAGAAATGTTGGAGATTACTGAAGTTATAAAGCAAATGGACCAAACAGATATCTGCAGAACATTTCACCCAAACACAAAAGAATATACCTTCTCAGTAGCTCATTGAACTTTCTCTAAAATTGACAACATTCAGACACACATACACAAATTCTCAATAGATATAAGAAAATTGAAATAGAACCCTCCATTCTATCTAGCCACTGCAGAGCAAGGCTGGTTATCAACAACAACAGAAGCAACAGAAAACTTACAATCTCATGAAAATCAAACAACTCTCTACTGAATTAAAACTGGGGCATGACAGAAATGAATAGAATTGAAAGAAAATGAATGCACAACATAACCAAATATACCAGAAATAATGAAGGCTGTTGAACAGGAAGAAGGGGAGGGGTGAGGAGAACTTGAGGGAATGGGATAGTCCAGATGGAGGAAGAACAGAGATGAGAGCAAGGAAAGAGATATTCTAATTGAGGGAGCCATTATGGGGCTAGCAAGACCTGGCACTAGAGCAATTTCCAGGACTCCACCAGGATGACTCCAGTTAAGACCCTACACAATAGAGGAGAGGGTAAATGAACTGGCCTTTCCCTGCAGTCAGATTGATGAATATCTGAAATGTCACCATAGACCCTTCATCAGGCAACTGATAAAAAACAGAGGCAGAGACTCATAGCAGAGCACTGGGCTGAGTTCTCAAAGTCCATTTGAAGAGTGGGAGGAATGAGAATATGACCAAAGAGGTCAAGACCATGATGGGGACACCCACTGAAACAGTTTACCTGAACTAATGGAAGCTCACCAATGCCAGCCAGATAGGGAAAGAACCAGCCAGCATAGGTCCATACTAGTGCCTCTGAATGTGGTTGACAGTTACATGGCTGGGGAACACTGTGGGGCCACTGATGGTGGCATCAGGATTTATCCCTACTGCATGTACTGGCTTTTAGGGAACCTAGGATTTTTTTTTTTTGCATGGATACCTTGCTCAGTCTAGATATAGTAGGGAGGGCCTTGGACCTTCCTCAAAGCAATGTGCCTTTTCCTCTCTGAGGAGTGGATGGGGGGTTGGGTGGGAGTAGGTGGGGGGAATTGGAGGAGAGGAAGGAGTGGGAACTGGGGTGGGTATGTAAAATGAAAAAAAGATAGTTTGTATCCTTTTTAAAATATGATAAAATGAATTTAAAAAATGAAAAGGCAAGTTTGTGGCACTAAGTCTCTACATAAAAAGCAGCTATCTCATACTAGCCAGTTAACAGCGTACCTGAAAGGTCTAGAACGAAAAGAACAAATGACACCAAAAAGAGTAGATGGCAGAAAATAATGACATCCAGGGCTGAATTCAATGAGATGGAAATGATAACAAAACAATACACGGGATCAGTGAAAGACAGAGTTGGTCCTCCAGTAAAATGAATAAGATTGACAAATCCTTATTCTTAACTAAAAGACACAGAGTGATGTAGGAGGGTCATCTGTCTATGTGTTACTTTCATTGGTTAAT
>LOEQ01004192.1:0-15454 GCA_001685075.1 Bramus lutescens | reverse complement strand
TGAATACAATTTGTGTGTTGTTATTTCAGGTGTAAAGCTAGCCGTGTGGGAGCCAGGCAGGACGAAAAGCAGGCCAGGCCACCGCTTGTATCACTACAACAGAGAGAAAAAATCAACATTATCAAAATTAAAAATGAAAGTAGAGCATAACTAGGAAGCCTGAGGAAAGCCAGAGAACCATAAAGACATACTTTTAAAAACCTGCTCTTAGGGTTTCTGTGGCTGTGAAGAGACACCATGACCACAGAAACTCTTACAAAGAAAAGCATTTAACTGGAGCTGGCTTACAGTTTTAGAGGTTTAATCCATTATCAATATGGTGAGAAGCATGGCAGCGTGCAGGCAGATGAGTGGAAGAAGGAGCTGAGAGTTCTACATCTTCATCTGTAGGCAACAGAAAGTTAACTGTTGTAATGAACATGACTTGAGTATATGTGAGACCTCAAAGTCCACTTTCACACTGACAGACTTCCAACAAGGCCACACCTACTCCAACAAGGCCATACCTTCTGATAGTGCCACTCCATCTGGGTCAAGCATTCAAACACATGGCTCTATAGGGGTCATACCTATTCAAACCACGTGGAAAATTCAAAAGAAATAGAAATGGTTATTTTCTGTAAGTACTACTTGCCAAAGTTAAATCAAGATCAGATATGCATTTAAGCATACATATAACCCCCTAGTGAAATGGAAGCCATCATTGAAAGTTTCATGACAAAAAAGCCTAGGATCAGATGAATTCGGTACAGAAATTTACCAGAGTTTCAAATAAGAATAATGCCAAATTATTCCACAAAATAGTAACAGTAGGAATAGCCTTGCCCAATTCATTTTTTGAGACCATAGTTATTCTGATTGCCAAGTGAAATAAAGACCCAACAAGAAAGAAAACTTCATATCAGCTTCTCTTGTGAACATAGATGTGAAAATATTCATTAAACTATCTGTAAACTGAATCCAAAGATTAATCAAAAAGACTATCTACCATGATCAAAAAGGTTTCAACCTAGAGATGCCAGGTGGGTTTGACATACATAGATCAATAAAAGTAATCCACCATATAAAACCACTTGATTTTTTTTGTAGAGTCCATGAAAACACTGGGGAAAAAAAGACAATGTCTTCAACAAATGGTACTTGTCAAACTGGATGGCTGTATGTAGAAGAATCCAAATAGATCCACAGTTATCAACCTGCACAAAGCTCAACTCCAAATGGATTAAGGACCTCAACATTAAACCATATACACTGAACTGATAGACAAGACAGTAGGGAATAATCTTGAACTCATCAACACAGGAAAAGACTTTCTTAACAAAACACAACACGGACACTAAGGACAACAATGAATACATTGGCCCTCATGAAACTGAGAAGCTTCTGTACTGGCTTTTCATTTGTATCTTAATAAATGAAGCTTGCCTCAAGATCAGAGAGTTAAAAAGCAGTACCACTGGTCAGTCTTATAGTCCAGGTGGACTATATTAGCTTGCTATAGAAATGAGACGGTGCATGCTTTTAATCTTAGTGGTGTATGTCTTTAATCCCATCCCTAGAGAGGATTATAAAATGAGGGGAGACAGCTTTCAGGCACAATCTCATTCTGAGCTTCCTGGAGGTAGGATCACCATTTTTGGACTGAGGTTGAGGTGAGAGCCAGTGGCTGGCTATTTTTTCCTTTATGACCTTCAGGATGAACCGCAACTTCTCTCTCTGAGTTTTTATTAATAGTGCTTCAGCTTCTCTATGGTAAAGGTCAGCATCATTAGGGGGAAGTGGTAGCCTACACAATGGGAAAAGATTGTTTTCCCCTGTACATCCAATAGAGGGTAAATATTCAAAACATATAAAGAACTGGAGACACTAGATATCAAGAAAGCAAATAATTCAATTAAAAATGGGCTACAGATCTAAACAGAGAGTGCTAAACAGAGGAATCACAAATGGCTGAGAATCACTTGAAGAAATGTTCAACATCCTTAGCTGTCAAGGAATTGCAAATTAACACTGCTTTGAGAATTTCATTTAATATCTGTCAGAAAGGCTACGATCACTAAAACAAGGACACCCTCATAGGTAAAACCTAGAATAGCCAAAGCAATCTTGTACAATAAAAGAACTTCTGGAGGCATCACAATCCCTGACTTCAAATTCTACTACAGAGCTACAGTACTGAAAACAGGCGGGTATTGGCATAAAAAGACAAGAGGACCAATGGAACTGAATCGAAGACCCAGATATTAATCCACACACCTTCAAACACCTAAGTTTTGACATAGAAGCAAAACATATCAAATAGAAAAAAGAAAGCATATTTAACAAAAGGTACTGGCATAGCTGGACATCAACATGTAGAAGAATGAAAATAGATCCATATCTATCATTGTGCACAAAAATCAAGTCCAAATTGATCAAAGACCTCAGCAAAAAGTCAACCACATTGAACCTCATAGAAGAGAAAGTGGGAAATACACTTGAACCCATTAACATAGGAGACCTCTTCCTAAATATAACCCCAGTAGCACAGACACTGAGAGCAACAATAAATAAATGGGAGGTCCAGATCTTTGTACTTGGTCTGTGAGCATTCTGTCACTAAGATAGAACCCCAAAAAGCTTATACAAGAATTTGTAAAGATAATTTAAACGTAAAGCAAAGAAAACCAGCCCACAAATCACAATCCAAGAGAACCTAGACAATTATGACCCTAAGAGAGACATACATGAATCTAATTTACATGGGAAGTGGAAAAAAGACAAGATCTCTTGAGTAAATTGGGAGCATGAGGACCATGGGAAAGGGTGGAAGGGAAGGGGAAAAATGTATAGCTCAATAAAATAAAATCAATAAAATATGAAAAAAACAAAAACAGAAAACAAAAATTATTTCAGGTGAACTCCCTCCTATATAGCTATAGCACAAGGGTGACTTGCCCCCAGGGAAGCATGTCTATTTTTACAGAACTTTTTTGGATGGGCAAATTGTGCTAGTTTTATTAATAACCTGAATTCTTCAAGTGCTGTGGCATTTGCCTCTGTGTATCATATCCTTAGCTTCAATTTCTTCACACCATGCTATTAAGCAGTGTCATCATGCTTACTTAGGCAGGAAGATTAATTTCAGACACTTACAGCTCTCATCACAAATACAGTTTAAAAGTGTTAGTAGATGGAGTGAAAGATTAAGAGCATTTGATGTTTTTTAAGAAGGCCTGAATTTGCTTACCTCCACCCACATCAGGCAGTGCACAATTATTTGTAATTCAGTACTCAGGATCCAGGAGATCAGAATCTCTGGCCTCTGAAAGCACCTGCACTCACAGGTACCTACCCACCTAAGAACACATATCTACAAATAGTTTTAAAAATAATAAGAATAAATCTTTTTAATGTGTTATTAGAACACAAAAATGGCATTTTCCAGAAACAATGAGTCAATTCTACATATAAATTCACAGCAGTTGTGGTAACATACAGAAGGCCTGAACAGTCTCAAGTTAGACAAAATCCCAACACAGAAAGGGAAATGGGCGTGATATGCCAACCCTAGCTAAGGAGCTCTTAGCTGTTGACATCTGATGGGAAATCTAGTGGTAGGTTTTTCTTCACAGTGTGACTCCTGGTGGTGGACCATGCTCCTGTGGAAGGTTAACACATCCAAGACTATAGAGACAGGGCACTGTACTGGATTTGTTTAAAAAGAGAGGAAAGAGAAAGTTATGTGGGTAAGAAAGGGGGTATGGACCTGAGGGAAATAGATGGAGGGTGACAGATATGATAAAATGCACTATATTATGTTTCCAAAGAATAAAAAAATAACTAAATAAAAAGAACACTATAAAATAAGTATTAATAGAAAGCGGTTTGAACACAGAAAGCCTGTGAGACCGTGTGCTTCTTAAGGACCTGCCCTTTCTTTTGTAGCCTCCTGAAAGCTCATATTAGCTAAATGTTCCGAGATGCAGCACCCAAGATAGAATTCCCAGGAAAGGTGCTTATGGTTTCCAAGGGTAACTAATCCGAAAGGTCCCCTGCTTGATTTGAGGCTCAAAGCAGTTTTCACTTTTCTTCCGTCAAGAACCTCATAGGTGGGGCTGGGGTAGCTCAGGAGTTAAGGATACATCCTATTTTTACAGATGTTTACTTTCCAGTACTCACGTAGGGTAATTTATCATTGATATTTTAGCAGTGACTCCACCTCCGGGGTATCACATGCCCTCTTCTAGATTCTGTAGGCTCTTGCAATCATTTGGCACACTATGTTGGTTATGTTTTTTTTTTTTTAAAGTTGATGCAAACTAGAGTTATGAGAATAGGGAAACACAGTTAAGAAAATGCCCTAATTAGACTGACATTTAAGCAAATTTGTGGGACATTTTCTTGATTGATGATTGGTGTGGAAGAGCTTAGCCCCCCATAGGCTGTGCCACCATAGCATAGGTGGTCTTGGCGTATATAATAAAGCAAACTGGGAAAGCAATGGGTGATGCATTACTAATAAAAACTCAGGGAGAGAAATTGGGGTTCAACCTGGAGATCCGAAAAGCAAAACAGCCAGCCACTGGCTCTTACCTCAACCTCAATCTGAAAATGGTGATCCTGCCTCCAGGAAGCTCAGAATGAGACTGTGCCTGAGAGCTGTCTTTCCTTGTTTTACATTTCTCTCTAGGGTTTAGATTAAAAGCATGCACCACCATTAAAGGCATTCACCATCCAGTTTCTATGGCAACTAGTGTGGTTACTGGGATTAAAGATGTGTGTCATTATGGCTTCTGAGATTAAAGTTATGTTTTACCATAACCTGGTCTGTAAGGCTGACCAATGGGACTGTTTTACTCTCAGATCTTCAGGCAGTCTTTATTTATTAAAATATAATTGAAATGCCACTACAAATGAGGAGCAAGCCAGTAATCAGTATCCCTTCATGGCCTCTTCTCCTGTTCCTGCCTCCAGGTTTCTGCTTAAACTCCTTACCTGACTTCCCTTAATTATGAACTACAAACTGATAGTTGTAACATGTAATAAACCCTTTCTTTATAAGGTTTATTTGTTTATGGTGTTTATCACAGAATGGAAACCAAAGAGAGAGAGAGAGAGAGAGAGAGAGAGAGAGACTTTATATCTCTCTCCCTCTCTTTCTGACTCTCCCTTACACACACACACACACACACACACACACGGGGTATTGGGAGTGAATATAAATTAAACAGAAAGCATTCTTTGAAAAAAATCTCTGGGTGGTCGTGGCACATGCCTTTCATCTCAGCATTCAGTAGGCAGATGCAGGTGGATGGATCTCTGTGAGTTACAGGCCAACCTGGTTTACATAGTGAGTTCCAGGACAGGCCCCAAAGCTACAGAGAAACCCTGTTTCAACACCTCCCACCACCACAAAGAAAAGAAAAAAGAATCACTTATGTTCTTTGAGTTCATGTAAATTTCTTTCAGGGTACAACCCATATGAATGTGTACTTGATTCCTTGACCAGTTTGAGTCCTTGGAGCTTCTGATATCTCGAATCTTCAGGTAGAACCCCAATTTCTCTCCCTGACTTTTTACTAGTAATGCATCACTCATTGCTTTCCCAGTTTGCTTTATTATATACACCAAGACCACCTATGCTATGGTGGCACAGCCTACCGGGGGCTGAGCTCTTCCACACCAATCATCAATCAAGAAAATGTCCCACAAGTTTGCTTAAATGTCAATCTAATTAGGGCATTTTTCTTAACTGTGTTTCCCTATTCTCATAACTCTAGCTTGCATCAACTTTAAAAAAAAAACATAACCAACATAGTGTGCCAAATGATTGCAAGAGCCTACAGAATCCAGAAGAGGCCATGTGATACCCCGGAGGTAGTTTCTTTTAGTCAAGGCTTGTTTGATGGCAAAATGCCTTGTACTTTGATTTTTATTCTTGTTGTTGACTAATATTTTTCTCTATAAAGATATATAAGAATGCCTTTGCTGTGATAGGTGAAATTTACACTGTGACATCACTCTACCTGTATTCCAAGACAGTGCCCAGCAACAGCTTCATGTTGGTATCAGATGTGCCCCAGAACTGGTTTTATGGGAATTCATGTTGCTAGAGTCCTTAAAGAAAATTAGCTGTCTAATGTAGTCTGAGCATTTTATAATATATATATATATTTTATAATATATATGTGTATGTATGTATTCTGAGATCTTTATACTTTCAGAAATCATAGAATCCCCATGTTTACAATGTAAAGAGTATCCTACAAAGTGTCAGAAAACTCCCATTTGTAAGATATTTTTTCAAATGCAGTCACACAAGTCTAGTATCTTAAATCATCTCTTCCATGTACACGTCTGCATGTTTTCCTTCGGAAACTAAAGAATGAGGGAGATGTTGTGCAAGACAAATGCTCTGCAGAGCAGCGCTTCCATATCCAGATTTTCAATTTCATGTAAATACAAGCACCATCATAGATTAGCTGTTTGTAAGCTTGCTTATTGCACAGTTGTGGTACAGGGCACTTCTAAATTTTTTTCTGACACATTAAGATACAGCCTTTCTGTCTGGTGCTTTTTTTGGGGCATTATAAATATCAGAGAGAACTATGCTGTAAGCTGCATTGTAATACCACAAGAGTTTTCCTTTCAGTGTTTATTCATGTAGTATGGATAAAATCTAGTAGGTTGAGAATTAAATATATTAAGCCAATATTAATCATTCAAGATCTGTATATTCAAACATATCAGGAACACTAGGATGAACTTAGTCAACAAAGTTGCATAGCTTTCTTTCTATTCTCTGATGTTTCTCAAAGTTAAAAATATTATTTCTCCTAAAACAGTTAAGATGACATTTTACTTTGAATTTTGTGCATATGTGTATGCCTGTGTGCAGGTATGAGTACGGTTGCCTGTAGAGACCAGAAGAGGGTGTCAGAGTCCTCAGAGCTGTAGTTACTAATGGAGTTGTGACCTACCTGACCTGGGAGTTAGGAACAGACCTTCTACAAGAGTGAGATGAATGCTTAACTGCCAAGTCTTCTCTTCAGACCCCTAAAATATACTTTTATAAAAGTTGTGTGTGTGTGTATGTGTGTGTGTACATGCATGCATATGTGAGTGAGTGAGTGTGTGTGTGTATGTGTGTGTGAGTGTGTGTGTATGTGTGTGTGTAGGTCAAAGGTTTATATTAGGTTTCTCCCCTTAACAATGTACACCTAATCTTTTGAGACATGGTCTTTAAATAAACCTGAAACTCATCAATTTGGCAGTGGTTACTATCCAGCATAACCCCCCCCCAGATCTGGCTTTCTCTGCCTCCCTAGCACCAGGATTAGAGATGTGTCTACAACATTGTGCTTAATTTTTTTCCTTCCCAGTTTTCCTTTCCTGTCTTCTCCTGTAACTCATCACTCTAGATTATCTGCTTTTAGAGTTTCTATAAATGCATGTTTCAGAGGATGATAAAACGTTTGCAAAAGTGTCCTCTGTACAATTTAAACGAGGATTTTTTTTCTTAGAACCTACAGAGGTGCACATAGTTTTATTTTGAAATAAACCCCTTAAGACATTTTCAGTTGAGCCAGACATGGCTGATGTTTTGTTTTTACAATCTCAACGCTCAGGAATATGAAGCAGGAAGATTATGAGTTTGAGGCCATCCTGGTAAGTTCAGGGTCAGGCTGAGTGGCACAGCAAGGCTTTGTTGTTGTTGCTGCTGTTATTTAACTGATGGAGTTTGTCAATAAAGAAATCATGAGTGTCAATGTGAATTTATCACCATTAAAATATTTTCTTTGTAAGCAGATTTAAAATAGATGTAATGTGTTTTTCTTCAAATCATCATTAATCATATTTGAATAACTCTATTTACACTCAGATTTTGGTTATCTTATTCTGACCTTTACCTAAGGGAATTGGGGTTTCATATAGTAGGGAATGCATGATTATGTTCTTATGTTCTTACTCTTTCCAGACAGAAATACTATTAGTAGAAATTGGAGAACATTCTTTAAATGACAAAGGAGCCAAGGTGAAGAGTTTCCCACAGGCTCAACTGCTATAATTTGAGATCCACATAGAAACCAATATTTTATAAAAGCCATAAGCTCCTAATAATATTAAAACATGCAAATAATAATGTTAAAGGGAAAGACCTCATAAATTTCCAATGAATCATTGTGAAGAAGTTTTATATTTATGAGTTTGAAGCAGGTGCATTCTACCTTCACATTATGACAAGTGTTTCAAGTGAATCACCCTGCAAAATGGTAGAGTGTTCTATGGGACCCTTAGTATTGGGTGGGGGAAGCATATGGTTTTTACATAAGGAAATGCTATTACCCCATGCCCAGATGCTCATATCCTTTTGTATTCACTGAGCCACTTACAGTATGTGTTCTCCTACAATATGGATTAGTTCCTGATGAGAAGTGATGGGCTATTCTCACTGGTGATTTTGAATGTTGGTGTCTTCCCAGAATAACGATATACAATATAATGATCCTGTCTCTCAATCCTGGGCAGTGGCAGTGAGTCACTGCTTCTGATCAGCTTGGGATAATAGGATATCCTCTGTTCAATGCTGTGCATTGTATTTATCTTTATAGTGTCTATAGCTGTCAGCCCATGCACATGTTTTGAGCACATTTGAAGTTGTTAGACAGTTTGCATTGGTGAATTCGATGTACTAAATGCATTGAGTTACATTTTCAATTTAAGATTAATTATTGGGGCTAGAGGGATGGTTGAGCAGTAAAGATCACTTATTGTCCATGGGGAGGATCCAAATTTGGTCCACAGCACCCAGTTTGGGTGAATTACAACTGCTAGTTATTCCAGTTCCGCATTACTTTGTCTGGCTTCCGTGGGCTCCAGGATGTCCGTGGTGCACATAAATTCATATACATAGTCACACATATGCAACAATACTAAATACATATTTTAAAAGATAAGTTTTGTTGGACAAAGTTCCATTATGGGTTATTATTAAAAATTATCTGATGAGTGGGTCATCACAAAAGGAGACACTAATTATTTAAATCCATGAGCAAACTTGATATGCCAGACTTTGTTGACTCCCCATGGGAGGCCTTATCCTTCCTGATGAGTGAATGGGTGGTTGAGTAGCGGGATGGGAGGGAGGATGGGAGGGTGGGGGAACTGCTGTTGGTGTATAAAAAGAAACTTTTAAATAAGCAATTAAAAATTAAATCCATGGGCAAAAAAAAGAAGGTAGTGTATGATCCAGGGTCTAGATTCTGGTCCCTTCATGAAGTGAGCAGATGTGGGTGCACACACACACACACACACACACACACACACACAAAACAAAACAAAACAGGGAATCACATGAGGTACAAAAAGAGAAATTTGGTTAATACAGCTTGTTACATACGGACATATAGAGGTAGACCAGGAGTCTGATATCCTCCTCCATCAGTCTAATTTGAGTTATGTGATCTCAAAGAACCTTGTTGAAGCTAAGGGCCAACAAAGCACCTGCGGGTCATTACTACAAGGCAGAGCCTGTCTGGATGAGTCTATCATCTATAGGGAAGTTACGCTTATTAATGTACGTGCTTAGAATACTGTGTCGTTTCGATTTGTTGTTGTTGTTTTTGACAGTTTCTAATCTCATTTAGTTCTCAGACTACACGCCTCATCCCTTAACAAGCTTTCCCCAGTCTCTCCTCTAACATTGCTAGCAGTTGTGTCTCCCTGCATACTGTCAGTATGTCTACCCCAGTATTCTTCTGTTCGTGTTCCATACAATTGAATTAGGAAAGAGATATTGAACTCCAATAATTGGTCTGTTTTATGTGTTAAAAACACATGACAGCGAGCCTGAGTGTTTTTTTGTTCTAATGAATAGTTTTCTTTGGAGCTTTAATTAAAACTATCAGCGATCCATTTTAATAGTTTACCTGTTTCTTGTTTCTAGGTTTGGTTTGGTTTTGGTGTTTTTGTTTTGTTTTCAAAACAAGATTAGCTCTTGTTTTGAAACATTGAGACCTGTGTTTTAGAAGAGACATAAACCCCTTTGTGGGGATAATAGTGAAAGTACATGGGATTATAATACCCAGTATACTGATTAGTTTTTCTTGAGACAAGAACTCACTTTGTAGCCTAGGTTGGTTTGGAACTTACTATGTAGACTCAAACTCACAGAGATTTGCCTAACTTTGTACACTATATGCTAGGATTAATAATAGTTTCATTGTAAAAAATGTCAAATTATAGATGTCATGGATCTACATTCTACAAATTCACAATTGTATCAACAATATTTGTTTAATAATCAATAATGATAGTGCAGTAAATGTTAAAAAACAGATATAAAACTTTCGGTGGAAGATATTCAGCTATATAAAGGTAGACAAGGAGGAATAAGGGCTCTTTTGGAACACTGATGACACAAAAAAAATTTAGTGGAAATTTTGTAGAAAAGGGGCCTTCTTAGAGTTTAAACGTGAACTATCCCTCACTGGCTCATATGCTGAGAACTTGATTATGGGATTTGGGGAGCAGCTGCATCTTGGGGCCTATGATTTAATCAGTAGATGGGTGGTCTTACTGAAAGAAGGTGAAAAAAGGAGGTGAGGCCTAGTTTGAGGAAGCAGGTTTCCTGGAATAAGTCATTATGAGCAATGCTTTACCCTGGTCCTTTCCTGATGTCCGACATCTTTCTTCTGTCATACGCTCCCTCCATTATGATGCTTTGCCCAACACATGGAGCAAAGAGATTGATTGAAGCCTGGGAAAGTATAAACCAGAATAAGATCTTCCTTTCTTATATTGATCTTTTCTGTTTTGGTTACAGCTGTGCAAAACTAACTCATATAAATTGCTCAAATTAGGGGAATATTACAAGCTGCCTAAATATAAGGTAGTGCATATTAGAAAGCACCATCCTGTGTGGTCCTCTAATAAGAAGGCAAGGAAGAGTCAAGAAAGGGGATGTAATTAGATAAACCTAGGAGATAAAGATGAGGCGGTATAACAAAAACTGCATTAGCAATCATATTTAGAGGCAGCCTTAGAAATGAATTGAAATATTTAGACTTTATCTTAAGATCAACAAAGACTGGCTAAGGACTTCTGGAGCCCAATAAATTCATACATATTTCCAATGGGTGAATTTGGAACAATAAATTTTATTTGGAGAGTTTATAGCATTAACTATTAAAACTATGCATGAGTTTGTAGGTTTTACAATGGTTTACAATGATTACAATATATATTTCCTTTTGAGATAGGGCTTCTATATGGCTTTGGAGCCTGTCCTGGAACTAGCTCTTGTAGAACAGGCTGGTCTTCAACTCACAGATTCACCTGTCTCTCCCTCCCAAATCCTGGAATTAAAGGCATGTGCCACCACTGCACAGCTGACAGATACAATGTTAAAAGCTAGTATAATAAAGAAAGTTACAGAATGTGATATTAATGCACAAAAGGCAAATGTTGTTATTTCAATGACTAATTATGTAACACAATTTAAAAATTCCCCTGCAGCAACATCGTAAGATATGAAATATTTAGGAAGGAACTTAATGAGGTAATTATAAAACTCAACCCACAAACCTATAGAATATTGGTGAAAAGAGTAGAGTTTAACAAGTGGAAGGTGTGACAATAACCTTCAGATGAATGTGTGGATTCAACACACTCCCTGTTAAAATCTCTGCTGACTGAACTGATACAAAATTCATATGAAAATCAGACAGTCTTCAAAATTTAACTAATTAGGGGATTTTTATTCTGATTTCATAACTTAATACAAACCTCACATTATCCAATACTTTAAAAAGTAATATAAGAAAGACATGTAGGTTAATGGAATAATATAAAAGATTTGGAAATAAACGTCCACATTTGTGATTTACTGATTTTCAATGATAATGCTAATACAATTCAGAGGGAGAATGAATAATCTTTTATATAACTCAATTACTGGATATCTACACTTAAAACAAGGATTTTGGATATGTTCCTCACTCTTAATTTGAAAATCACAGTAAACTGAAGTTTAAACATAGCAGTAAAAACTATAAAATTGTCCAAATAAAACACAATAATGTGTTCATTTTTTTGTGAACATGGAGTAGCAATGAATTTATGATATGATACTAAGTCCCCAGGAAAAAAAGAAAATGGCATTTAACACTTTGTGAGTCAAAGGACAACTTTAAATAAGAGAAAGAACATCACAGGATGAAAGAAAATATTGCAAATGTTTAAGTATGATTACTTGTGTCTAGGATATATTATAATTGCTGAAAATTCAATGGAATAAAGAAAATATGATTAAAAAGGAAGAGAGGTATACTGTAATGGCCCACCAAGTCAAGTTTCTGGCTGCAAGGTTGATGGCCTGAGTTCTATTCCCGGCACACCCATGACTGAAGGAAAGAATCAAACAATCCCTGCAAGTTGTCTGCTGATGTCCACCTGCAAGGACTGAGACAAATATGGCCCCTACCGACACATGGATAAGTAAGTAAATAAATAAACAAATGAAAATAATGAGGAAAGGGTCCTAGTAGATATTGTTCCAAAGCATATACAACCAATTACTAAAAAGCACAGGAAATGGTACTAGATAGCAATTAATTGTTAGGAGAATTTAAATAAAAAAGATGGTTATCATCAAAAGGACCATCATTAACTACTGTTGGTGAGGATTTGAACCCTTACACACTGGAGATGTCTGAACCACTATAAAAATCTGGTACTCCCAGCAGAATTATCATGTGATGTTTATAGTCCCTTTCTCGTTATTCATGAGAAATAAAATGTGTGCCCTCAAAACTTAAACATAAATATTCACAGCAAAATTATTCATAGTACTGACAAAAGAAAATTCATAAACCCCTAAAATGCATCAATTTATGAGTAGATAAATAAAATTTTCATGATGATGTATTCATCAGCAACAAAGAACATGGCATTGAAACATGCTACAAAGTACATGAACCTGAAAACCTTTAATGAAAGGTCACCAAAGATGCATGGTCTATGATTTCATTTAAATGGTAGACATGTGCTGGGAAGATTAATAGACAAATAAAGCATGCTAAAGATTTCCAAAGAGAATGCCCCAGAGAATAACGAGATAACAGTGACTACTGAGTGTACAGTTTCTTTCTTGAGGGGAAAATACTCTAAAAATGTGATGTTATTACAGCCTGTCACTGAGTACAATGATATGTTATGTGTATCTCAATAGAACTTTCACATTAACATACAACAAGGCCAATACTTTCTGGTGGCCTGATCTGCTATATCAAAGACAATGGAATTAGATTTAGGGCCCACTTAGGGAAAAAAGGTCAACAGGGCTTACATAAGATGAAAAAGATAATATGTGTCCAGATACACTGAAAGGAGAAGCAACCATTGTATTAAAATACGAAAAATATTAAGTATATCACTTATGTGAGAGAAAATTAGTAGGGATATGAGTAGTGTTGGCTGGTCATGATGTGAGTCTAAGCCATAACAAACAAAGGTCAGAAAGAGAATTGTGGGCACACTTATGCTAAAGTCTGAAGCATTTTCTGTAGGGTGGTTTTTAAGACATTCTCCAGGTAAAGTCAGCCACCAGAAGAGACTCTTGTCTACAGAAGTATGAAAACATGGGAACTCTTGTGAGCTCCTTCAGTTCTCCGCAAGATTCATTGCCTCAATATAAATGCAATAATGGATTTAAAGCCTATTCTTAGGTTTGATGTTCTCTGATGTTCATGGACATCATAGATGGTTCTTGCATGGTTTCCTGCATAAGCTTGGGGATAATCAAAAATAAATATAAATAACTGGGAGGGGCTACCTTAACGTAGAAGGGCAGGCTTAGGCTTACACTGGGACCATCCAACTTGGATGTAGCTAAGGCAAATCTAAATTGGTGATTTAACTTTGTGTTTTGAAACCATAATACAATTGTACCATTAATTATTTCCTTCTCTTTCTTCCCCAAGCTCCACATATGTACCCCTTGTTTTTTCTCAAAACTTTTTTCTTTAATTTGTGTTACATACACACACACACACACACACACACACACACACACACGTATTCCTAAATCTATAAGTTCGACCTGCTCTCATGTGTATGATTTTAGGGCTGACCCCTTGGTTTTGTATAACCAATTTGGAGTCGTTTCTTTGTTGCCTGTAGTTCTTTGCTAGGATTGAAGACCTCTGTGCTTTCCTCTTCCATGCTAGCATGACTTTGATGTGTTCATTGTTGAGGTCTATTCATACAACTTTGTTGAGATTTCATGGGTGTAACTTCGTTTACATCTCTAGGAGACATACTCTCAGAGCAAACTTCATGTTCTTCTGGTTCTTACTGTCTTTCTGCCCCGATTCTACAATGATCCCTGAATCTTAAATGCAGGATTTGATATGGATGTATCAGTTGGGACTGGGCCCCATATCATCTCTTGTTCTCTTAATATGATTGGTTTTGGCTTCTTGTGATGGTCTACACCTGTAGGAAAAAGATGATTCTTTGATTTTGGATGAGAACTGTACTTATCCATTGGTATTGGGATAAATATTTAGAATACAGTAAGAGATGATGGTTTAGTAAAGTGGCAATTATATATTCTCTTTCAAGAATCATTTCTTCTCTAGTCTTAGGTAGCTGGTCAGATTTTCAGTACCTGGTATGACTATATTGTTATATTGAGTAGATTTAAGCCTAATTATATGGCTGTTGGTTGACACTAAGGTGTGTGTGACTTTGTGACACTGTTACAGTTATTGTGCCATACTTATTGTTGTAGTAGTTCATAGGTACTTTTGCTGGATAATACTATTGGTTGCTTCCCTCCTTTGGACACTTGCTTGGATACTTCTGGTACCATGAAAGCTAGTACTTATGGAGGAGGTTTCCAGGTCAAGCCTAGCTCAGGATCTCTGTATTCTTTTTCCAAAGTGAATGGTGTCTTCAGCAATAGGGACTTTCCTTAAACTTCTGGGAGACAAGCAAGGGCTACAGAAGTAGCCTATATTTTGAGTTTATTGGAAAATCCTGGTCAACAACTCAAAAGGTGCCCTTTCAAGGTTTTGCGGGGCGTTGCCAATCTACAGAAAAAATATATAAATTATATATGGATGAAAAGATTTCTATGTAATTTTATGCAGGTATATAGTAATTACTTATGTGTTTTTTCAGACATCTATACTGTTATTAAGGATATTCCCATTCTTCTGGATGTATCTCCTTTTCCTCCCCCTAATTAAAGTCCTCTTATTTTTCCCCATCTCCTGGTTCAAATCACTTGTACCTTGCTATCCGCTTCTCTGCTTCTTCTCTCTCCTCATTTGGTCCCATTTTACTTTCCTGATTTCTGGAGTTATTCTAGTGCATATACTAACATCTGAAGTCATGGAGTTAAGAACCACAAATGAGAATTCTCTGTTCAGATCAGAGCCCCATTTTTTGATTGGGTTAATTAGCA
>LOEQ01004191.1:130185-141186 GCA_001685075.1 Bramus lutescens | reverse complement strand
TCCGCTTCCCCGGCCAGAGTCCCAACCGGTCGCACTTCCCTCCTTTTCCCCCCAACAAGATGGAGACAACAGTGCTCCAGGTACCGGAAGGGGGCGTAGGAACCCTTGAATCCGTGCGCGTGCGTAGTGCTAGCTTTTCGTATCCGGCACCCTGGACCTCTCGCTGGCTGAATTCTCGCGAGAACGGTGTCTTAACGTTTTGACCTATAGAGGTCCTCACTTTTCGTCATGGCGCTGAAGGTGGCAATAGCTGCTGGCGGTGCTGCAAAGGCAGTGTTCAGGCCAGCTCTTCTCTGCCGTCCTTGGGAGGTGAGTGGTGAATGGGTGGTGGGACAGCTGCGGCGCTCACTGGGGGACTTCATACCCCATTGAGACCAGGAATGGGGTATCGGCTCTTTGAGCGACCTGGAGTGCAATTGGCTGTGCGGACCTTAGGAGGGGCGGGGAGAAGGCTGCACGCCGGGGTTCATTGGTCACATCTGCTGTCAGTGAGGAGGATGGCCGAAGTTGGCTCTGGTCTGGCTCCTCTAGGGAGGGGGTAGTCTGTGGCTGGTGACAGGGGCTCCGGAAGAGTTGGAAAGGTGGACCGCTGTGGCTGAGTGTCTCCTCCCTGGTGTCCTTGTGGAAGCCCTTTTGAAGAGGCCACGTGTTTTTGCCCGCCTCGCCCTTTCCACTTGCGTTGGTGTCTGGTTCCCAGAGTCAGTTCCTCCCTGGGTTTCCCTCTCTTGGACTGCTTTGTCACCTGTCCTACTGGAGGTGGAGACTTAGCCTTTACGAATGACTCTTGATCCTTCTTACAGCTCCAGATCCCCTGCCCCTCAAGCGGCTTGAACACTTGATTCTAGCCAAAAGGCCAACAAGCAAACCCAAGCCCCTGTAATGAGACTGAACCAGTGTTCTGAGACTGGAAGCCACTGGGGCTTTGCTTCCTCAATTTTCTCTTTGGGAGTTTTGATTAGCCCGTTTAGCTCTTGGTTAGCACGGCTTAGCACCAGCTAACCAACAACTAGCTCTGGGAAATAAGAGCTCTGACCTCCAGACCATGTTCTCCCACTGACCCAGAACATGGCCTTAAGCCAATTCTCTTCTCTCTCTGAGCTCCACTTTCCTTTCTGTCCAGTGAGGAAAGAGGACTTCACATTCTCAAAGCATTTGACAACTCTTAACTTCCAGAACTCAATGTTGCCTACAGCCTCTTTTACTTACTATGTTTCTCCCCTCTGTTCTTTGGGGGAGGGAGTTGCATATGCTTTATGAAATTCTATTTAAAATAGGGACTTCAACTCTTCAACCTGCCTCATATTGGGCTACTTTGATTGAACAATCTGGGTTCATGAGGGAGAGCTTTGTAATCCCCTAAAAGAAACTACTCACATCTGTATAGAGCAAGATCAGGGATCTGTGTTTGGGGACTTTTCTGGGACTGGGACAAAGGCCGTTGGTTGTCACATCTGGCACAGGCAGCAACTGTGGGACAGGTTCAGCACTGATAGTGCTGTTGCCTTCCGTGAACAGAGCTGCCGAGACTGTGAGCCACACCTGGTGCAGGCCCTTAGCAGGCAGGCTCATTGTCACAGCTGAAGCCTAGGAGGAATTCACTGCTGGGCATTACGGTGGTCAGCCTTGCAGCTCCCAAGGACACTAACTTTGAACTAACTCTCTAAGAGGGTTGGTGTACTTTAGCGCAGCTCCATCCTGCTGGGGCTTGGGAACAGCTTGTATACCTCCTCTTGGTTAAATGAAATCGGTGCCTCCATCCTATGGGTTGATCAACTGCCCCTCTTTGTTTTTTGAAGCAGAGTTCATGTAACCCAGGCTAGCCTTGAAATTGTTATGTATACGAGAATGATCTTGAATTTTTCCGATCCTCCTGCCTTACCTCCTAGGTGCTAGGACTACAGGTGTGTGTTGCCATGCCTGACTGCTATTCCATGGATTTTGATAAAGACACACAGCCATTTCATGAGTAGCAGATGGCAGATTTACTAGATATCCTTGGTCTCCATCTGTTTCTTCGTTTCCTGACGTTCTTATTCACTTAGGAAATGGTCCTTGTCATCCCAGTACTGGGCCAGGCACTGTGCATGGTCTTGGAAATACAGGAGGGGAGGGTGAGACAAACATGTGCTCTGTTCTCAGAGGTTAGAAAGAGAGCAGGGAGGTGATAATCAGGTAGAGTTATGTTTCTTAGATGGGTAGGGGTAAGGTATAAGTAGAACTTAATAGCCCAGGGAAGGCTCCCAGGAGGAGGAGCTGTCTATACTACCTTCTGATAGAAGGCATGGAGACCCTGCAGACAAGATGAATCTGATATTGACAAGTACTAGAAAGAAAACAAAGAAGTTCCAAGTATGCCTATGGCTGCATATGTATTGAGGGACCTTTGGGGCTCTGGCCCTAGCAGTCAACCTTCCTAGTTCTTGGCTTGGGCCATTGGGTGGCATTTCTGCTTTGCTAGTGCCATGGTTCCTGAGCCTCTTGTAACTGTGGGCTAGGAGAACCCAGAGAGGGAGGGTCAGAGTCTACCTGAGCCTTCTGTTCTGGAAAGAAGGCAACGCTCTTTAGAAAATGGCTATGTCTCTGCTATTGGTTAGACTGCTCTGCTACTGTCTGGTGGGTAAGTGGCCGAAAATCCTCAGTTTACAGGGAAGAATTTAGCTGTGCCATGCCAGTGCCTCCTTGAGTATTTCTAAGTTAGTGAGGCACAGCAAGAAGGGGAGTTAAGCTTTTCTGTGGAGCTGAGGATGCGGCCTCTCCCTCCAGGACAGTGGGTTACTTCTTAGCCCCTAGCCCATTTGGCCCAAATGGCTTTTTTTCCCTGAAGCTATCAGAGTGTCACCAGCATGGCCAAACATAGCTGCTTCCCAGTGATGAGATTGGGGACATTCGTAATCCATCCAGGATGCACCATAAAGCTGCTTGCAGTCCCTTGTGATAGCCATACTAGAGATTGGTATCTGTTATCAGTCTTCCCAGAAATGGCTGTGGTTTTCTAAGTATTTTTTTATGTCTATTCTGAAGGACCATTCCCTACAGGTGACAGTGCTTATCCTAGGGCAGTGGTGTGTTCTATCTTCCTTACTTCCTTACCCATTTGCATTTGTTATAGTGACTGTGTACTGGCTTTGTAAGAAGGAAACATGAGGAAAGACCTAACGAAAGTATTGCTCAGAGTTGCTGACTTGTTGAGAGTATTCTTTTGCAGCATTGCAAGTTTACCCGTCTCTTTCCGTGCACATGTAGCAGTACACACGTGGGATGGGACACACAGTTCTGTCACCCTTGCTGGCCTGGAACTCACTATGTAGACCAAGCTGGCCTGGAACTCACAAAGATCTGCTTGCCTCTGCCTTCTGGGGGCTGGGCATACAGTTTTGTTGATGCTGATTCACAAGGGGAGTGAAATATTGGGCCCGCTTTGTCTGATGCTCCTGTGGAACAGTTGCTGGGAATGGAGGCTTTGGAATGTCCTAGGCACATGATAAACTGTTGTTTACTGGTTATCCACTTCTCTCTGCCAAGAGCTAGGCTAGCTCTTTAGAACTTAACATTGGCATCTGGGTTCTCTTTGACAGGTTCTAGGTGCCAATGAGGCCCCCTGGAGGAGCATTTCCTCAGTAAGTACCTCCCTTGGATGTGTATATGTACACATGCACATGTACATGAGAGGGGGAAAGCTGTGCTCATGTGTTTCCATGTGCATACAAGTGTGCAGGTGCGCGTGTATGTGGTGTGTGTGTGTGTGTGTGTGCGCGCGCGCGCGCACATGCATACATAATGTGCATGAGACTGTGTGTACTATGTGTATATGTGCCCATGCACACATGACTGTGTGTTGCTCCCTGGCCCTCGTGTCCTTCCCTCTGAGGCACAGTCTCCAGAAGTCACTCATACCTTGCCTCTGATTTGTGGTAGACATAGTCCCCAGGGGAAAGAACCCAGTTCCCTGGTTACAGCCTTGTTCGTCTAACCTTGGCTGATCCATGTCTTCTTCCTTTCTGTCTTCCCTCTAGCAACAAACAATTGTGAGTATTCTCTGAATTAGATTTGAGGGGCTCTTAGTTGCTTTGGGGTTAACCCAAGTCCAGTGGTCTTGGGGTGGTGGTGGCTGCTGATCAGGAGCCTCAGAACAGCAATCTTGTTTTCCTTGGCTGACCTGTGGGATTAGTACTGGTGGGAAGAAGGGCACTGGCTCAAGTCAGGGTGCACATTGGCGTACCAAAGGGCTCACTTTCACCCTTTCCCTTCTAGCCTCCATCTGCTAAGTATGGTGGGCGGCATACAGTCACTATGATCCCAGGGGATGGCATTGGCCCGGAGCTCATGTTACATGTTAAATCCGTATTCAGGTATGGAGGGCCTGGACTTTCTTCCCTTACCTTCTCTCCCAGGGGGTGTTGTACCCCAGACCAATCTAGAAGCACCCAAGAACTTTGTGCCAAGAAGCACAGGGAACCTGGAAGCCCACCATCTGGTACTTTTGCCCAAGTACCCAGTTGGGTGGAAAGCCTGCTTGTAAAGCCAGGTCTTGCATCCCAATGTTTCTCATCCTGCTAGACTGACCTGGGCACAAGGAAAGTAGCATCAGTCCTGTGGGGGTCAAGTGTGACCCTCATGTTTGGCATGGATGGGTCCAGTTTCCTCTTAGCTGGAGCCAGGTCAAGGTGGAAAGCAGCAGGAGAGACTGATAAAGGCTTCAGGAGTGGGTGTGGAAGGCCCTAGGCCAGCCTTTTTAGCCTGACTTTACTGCAGGCATGCGTGTGTGCCAGTGGACTTTGAAGAGGTGCATGTGAGCTCTAACGCTGATGAGGAGGATATCCGAAATGCCATCATGGCCATTCGCCGGAACCGTGTGGCCCTGAAGGGTGAGCCCAAGGACCAGGTTGGGGTGCTATGTGTGATTCCTTTTGCCTGTATACTGACTTTTGTGGATCCCCATGGTTCCAATTTCAGGGATTTTCCTGGTTATTGATGACTCTTGTTCTTAGCATCTGGGTAGAAGCTTCTGTAGGCTATTGACAGTATGGTTCTATTTTTTCAATGGCCTGTGTGAGCTTGCTCAGTAGCCTCCTCCCACCTCTTTCTTCACTGAGGCATGCCTCTGCTGGAATCTGCTTTGACCCACAGGTTTTTCTTCAAAAATGAAAGATCAGAGGTGTAGTTTACCCCTGTGCCTGCTGCCTTGGCTCCAAGTGGCATAGTCATGGACATAAGCATTCTAACAATCCTCCCTGAGGTTTGCCTTGATTGGGTGGCACAACCTTAAACTAATAATCATTTTATGAAGTTTAACCCATCCACTGCTCTGTGTGAAGAATATGTTGGCATTGAATGGGCCTTAAACGAGCCACAGGGTGCCATAAGCACTGGGTGAAGTCAGTCTGGGAACACTTTGGAGGTGGGGGCAGGTGGCTTTTCTGCTTGTCATGGTCTAATCACCTTCTAGCAGATACTACCTCACTGATCTCACTGGGCCTCTGTTTTCCTTCTCTAGATATCTGGGCCACTCTGGCCCAGACATTCTGTGGCCTAGTTGGGGCTTTTTTCAGGCAGCCCCCACCTGCCCCTGAGCTGGGCATGAAGGCCTGGCAGTAACCCTGACCAAGGTCACCTTGTTGGCCCCAGCATGGACAGCCAATTTAGTCATATACAGGAATGGTCACTCTGTGGAGCTAGCCTGGGTAGTAAGTGGCACGGTGTCCTGGCTAGCTGTCAAGCATATTTATTAATTTATTTAGTAAATATTTACTGAGTACCTACTATGTGCCAGATGCTTGTCGAAGTTCTTGAAACTCATCATGGGTCTCACACACGCAGATGCATACACACACACAGAGATGCATACACACACAGATGCATACATACACACACATGCATACATATACATCCCTTTTAACCTCATGGAGCTCACAATGGCAGTTACATCATAGAGTTTAAGGAAGTATTTTGCTCCTGAAAATGGTCTTCTCCAGTTCTCCAGTTGGATCAACTTTTGGTGAACGTTCTCTGGGACAGATAGGGGAATATGGCAATGCAGCTGAACTCAGAAGATCCCTTTCTAGCTTGCCTATCTTGTTTGTTTTTGTTCTGTAGGCAACATCGAAACAAATCATAACCTGCCACCATCTCACAAATCCCGAAACAACATCCTTCGGTGAGAGTCATGTACACAGAATGGTGGCTCCACGAAGACCGGGGTGGGCTATGCTGGCATTCATGACCCTGTTACTAATTGGGCCTGGTTTGACTTTCTCCCTGTCACCCTCCCAGCACCAGCCTAGATCTCTATGCCAATGTCATCCATTGTAAGAGCCTGCCAGGAGTGGTGACCCGGCACAAAGACATAGACATCCTCATTGTGCGGGAAAACACAGAGGGAGAATACAGCAGCCTGGAGCATGAGGTAGGCAAAGCTACTTGATCCTCTTGGGTAGACAGTGATGCTTATGGCCAGAGTCATAGTTGAGAGAGCTTCAGAAACAAGGAAAAGGTGCCCCCACTCAAGGAATTGGAAAAGCCAAATACACTTAGTGATAAGGCTGCATCCTGTGGTACTCCCATTAAGCCCTTTGTTGTCCCCTGACCTCTTCTCAGAGTGTAGCAGGAGTGGTGGAGAGCCTGAAGATTATCACCAAGGCCAAGTCCCTGCGCATTGCTGAATACGCTTTCAAGCTGGCCCAGGAGAGTGGGCGTAAGAAAGTAACGGCTGTGCACAAGGCCAACATCATGTATGTCTACTCCATACCTTTCTGCCTACTTTGAACAGGTGCAAGGGCCTACTCAGGTCCACCTGTGGGGTCTAGGGTATCAGAGATCACACTCAGGACTGTATCCTCTTGTCCCTGAGGCTCTGTGTCCTCACTGTAGTGCATCCCTAGAAGAGGCGAGATAGATGGGGTTATGCTTGCTTTTCCATATGGAGAACAGGTTATAAATTAGTCCTCAGGGTTCCATGGTTCTCTGTACACCCTGACTCTCCTCTCCAACTGACTGTAGTGAGAGGCCAAGCTGGTGTCTTGTATCCCCTGTCATCTAGGAAACTGGGTGATGGACTCTTCCTCCAGTGCTGCAGGGAGGTGGCAGCCCGCTACCCACAGATCACCTTTGACAGCATGATTGTGGACAACACAACAATGCAGGTAGGTAATCAGCCCAGCTGGCCCCATAGCCTTCTGCCCACCCTCGGTTCTCAGGGCTTATACAACTCGGCTCGCTTCTTTTCCCACAGCTAGTATCCAGGCCTCAGCAGTTTGATGTCATGGTGATGCCTAATCTCTATGGAAACATTGTCAACAACGTATGCGCAGGGCTAGTTGGAGGCCCGGGCCTTGTGGCTGGAGCCAATTATGGCCATGTGTATGCAGTATTTGAGACAGTGAGTAGCCAGGCACAACTCTGCCATCTTTCTCTTATAGTGGCCTTATGTTATAGTTGGTACCCCACAATGGTGTTCAGCCATTGGTACTGCTTAAGACTTAAGGTTTCTAAAGAAAACACAGACCCATGAGCATCCCTATTCCCTCTCCCAAGCCCTGATATGCCTTCTTTTGCTGTGTCTGGGTTGTGCCTCGACTGTGTATGGCACCCAAGTAGGATCATCTGCTATGTAGTCTAACATTTTCCCACCTACCCCTTCTTCCCTTTGCCAGGCTACAAGGAACACAGGCAAAAGTATTGCCAATAAGAACATTGCTAACCCCACTGCCACACTGCTAGCAAGTTGCATGATGCTAGACCACCTCAAGTAAGTGGCTTCTTAATGCCCGATCATGAGTCCTCTGGCCAGCCTCTAGGCCCTGAGAACCAAAAGCTTGTTCTCTTCATCCTCTAGGCTCCACTCATATGCCACCTCCATCCGCAAAGCTGTCTTAGCATCCATGGACAATGAAAATGTAAGGTTCCTCTTGTCCCCTCTTTGTTCCATTTCCAGTTTCCTTTCCTCTAGCCCATGTTATACTGGTCTGACCAGTCCTATATGCTTCAGGCAGTGACCAGCACTGACCGTGGCCTATAAGGGAATGGTGGTATTGGCCTCCTGGTGCCATTTCCTTGCCCTTCTAACTATAGGAAACAGTGGGTAGCCCTGGGCCACCATAGGGGTGCGCAGACTTTGGCCTGATATGTTCAAGCTTCCTGTTTCCTCCAGATGCACACTCCAGACATTGGAGGCCAAGGTACCACATCTCAAGCCATCCAGGACATTATTCGTCACATCCGCATCATTAACGGCCGCCGACACCTTCGAATTGATAGGAAGCATTTATTTCAGCCTGTCCGTAGGACCCCCTTCTCACTCTGGCACTCCTCCTAGCTTGGTGCACGGGCTCCAGAATAAAGCCACTTCTGCCCTAGAACTTGGCCACGTGCTTCCCTCATGCCAAGACACCAGTGTTTTGGTTCCCACTTTATTAACAAAGAAACAGGTACTCTTTCCCACTCAGGACCCTCTAAGAGGATCACAAGTAGACAGGTTGAGATGCGAGCCTTGCCCCAGAATTTCTGTCCTGCCATGGGGGCGAGGGGGTGAGCATAACAGCACGCAGCAAGGTAGGAGAGCAACTCCCACAGGGTGGTAGAAGTTGCCTGCTTTCCCTCAAGGCACTGAGAGCTAGGACAAAACCAGCACAGTCCCTGCTGTCAATAGCTCCAGGAAGATCTAGGGATTAAGCCAGGGGTGCTGGAGGCAGTCGGCAGCACTGGCCCGTTTCTCAGGGATGTACTCCATCATGGGCAACAGGAAGGCACTGAACTGTGTAGCTTGCTCCAGGGGCCACTCGTACTTCTCCATGAGCACTTCGTATAGGCCCCAATGTTTCAGGTTGTGGATGTGCCGCAGCTGTCCTGGAGAGTGGACAACATTAGACTGTGTCGCCAGGTAGGCTTGTTGTACCCTGTGTTCTCTCTGTCAAATCAAGGTCCCTGACCTCCCCTCTGCTCTCCTAGCCCCTGTGGCCTAAGCCTACTTGGTCCCTACCCCTGCGGTTGAAGAACTCCCGTGAATAGCGGCCCGAGAGGGCAAAAGCTGGGGGGATGTCTCCCAGAAGCTCCACGATGTGAGCAATGTGGTCTGTGGACAGAAAGAATATTGGGTGTCAGGGTGGGGCAGCTGGAGATCCTAAAACCAAGGCCAGGGTTTGCCTCCCTTACCCTCATCACGACTGTAGTCTTCTCCAGAGTGAGGCTCAAACAGGTAGTCGCCAGTGGCCAGCTCGAAGGCCTGGAAGGGAAGAGAGAAGTGAGGCTGTAGCAGGTGGCTGACCCTAGGCATGGAGGAGGGGGCCGGCCCTAGACCTGGAGGTAACGGAACTAGCATACCATGCATGCTGTGCTCCAGATGTCAGCAGGGGGGCCATACTCAGCACCAATCAGCACCTCCACGGCCCTGTACTGCCGAGTCTGAATGTCCTCGGTGAAGTGTTTGTGCTGGAAGAAAAAGGAACCCTGGGAGCAGGAGCCTGGGTGCAGGCTAACCTGCCCCACAGCCCACATCTGCTTCTGGTCCATGCACCTGAGCTCCATGGAGCTCACTCTATTCTTTTCCCCAGAGGTTACAGGAGGAACTGTCTAGGTGACCTGAGGGTAGCCCCTTCCTAGTAGCTCCTGTCCGTTGCCATGGGCATCGTTCTGGCCTGGCATGATTCTTCTACTTCTGCTTGAGCAGCAAAAAGTAGCTCTCAACTATACCCAAGGAGACTATTTGAATTGTAGGCCGTGCCAGAAGCCTAGGGTAGGACTCCCCAAGACCAAGCACCCTGTCATCCCAAAATGCTCAACATACCACCCAGCAGGCATTGCCCAGGTCTGCAATCTTGATCTTGATCTTGTCTGCATTTTGGGGCTCCAGGGGGTTCACCAGGAGGTTGGAAGCACCAAATGGTGCTAGGGAAAGAAGAGAAGGAAGAGAGACTGATCTACTCTTCCTGGTCCTGCCTAGCTACTACCCACTGTTCCCACACTTACTGCTAGGAGACAGGAGACCCCCAGTCTCACGCTGATTAGATGAGCCTGAGAGAATGGAGCAGGAAGCCGTGGAGAACAGAGACCCTGAGAAACCTGAGGTCTGTGAGCTGGGACTAAGGCTGCGGTCACCTCCAGGCACAGGGGATGAAGAGGCTGGAGAGGGGCCANGGAGTCTGGGAAGAAAGGGCAGAAGGCCATATGAGCAGAGGCCTGCATTCCACATGCACGCTTAGTGGCCCAGTGCCCTTTTTCACCCCTCACCGTCAGCCTGTACTGCGACCTCCATGGCCTCCAGCCTCTGCAAGTCCCGCAGCCGCTCCTCCAGCAGTCGCTTCTGTTGCTTCCTTTTGCGCCTCATCTTCTTCCTCTTGTTTTTGGACAGCTTACTAGTCTGCCACCAGAGTCAGGGTCACCTGCCTGGCTTCCCTGCCCAGCCCTGGACCCCAGAACTAACTCCTATGGGCATCAGAAAAATGGTGCTACTACCATTTGTCTCACACTTAGTCCCAGCCCCTTATCCATTTCTCTGCCTACCCTCCTATCCCCCTACTCCATACAACTTTGTGGTTTGGGGAGAACCTAGTGGGCCCGCTCTAAATTGTTCCTTGTCCACTCCTAGCTTAGATGAAGTGGTCTGAAGCAGTCATTTGGGAAAGGTACAGTATCTTTCCATTGAGGTGGGAGTGGGCCCAGTAGTCACCAGAGGCCGCTTGGAGCACATGACCTACTCTGTGTAACCACTCTTTTCTCAGGTACCCAGCTTTTTAGAGGGGCCACTGCATGAGTTCAAAAGGTGTAACCAGTGTGGCTGAGGAGCCGAGCTCTGAGGACAGGACGTGTCCTTGTCTGACTTGGATGGGAAAAGGGGACAGGAAGAGTGGCCGTGCCACAACTTACCAAGATCTCCTGAGGGGCGGTACTGACTGGGGATAGGGGTCAAGGAGAGAAAAAAGAATAGTAATTCAGGGATTGAGGCCCAGACAGAGTTCTGGTGCCAGTCCCCACACGTGCTCTTGATACCTGTGGAACGGGATGGGGGCT
>LOEQ01004190.1:146844-161145 GCA_001685075.1 Bramus lutescens | reverse complement strand
AAGGAAGGAAGGAAGGAAGGAAGGAAGGAAGGAGAGGGGAGGAGAGGGAAGAGAAGCAAAGGAGGGAGGAAATTGGGGGGGGGAGATAGGAAGAATGAACTGCGTTGCCCCCACCCCTACCCCAGCCCCGTACTCAGATGCCTTCCGCTGGGTGCTCTATCCTGTGCTGGCAAATTTACTTTAATCAAATGCTGCCTTTTCTATCACATGGGTCACTTACTATTTTCAATTTAACTGTAGGATTCCCATCCTCAGCACACTAGCAAGCAAGCCAGTGCAGCTATATCCAGCGCCTGTTTGTATCCCCACACTGACGTCTGGAGACACGTCTGCATCCCATGGTACCCATGCAGGCATCTCAGTTTCTCCTCATCATAGACGGCCGGATCCTGACTATGCCTGGGTTGGGAGGTCATAGCTCTAGCCCTCTGTTCTTTCCTAAGGAACACAGGAAGACTGCATGTGAGCACGCTTTGAAGGCTTTCGTGCTAACTAGAACACCTCTTCTCTTTATCGTACGTGCTTACGGAACAGGGAGTGTGGACAGCGCATGCCTCCCCTGCGCTTGGAGAGGCTATGCTCTCAGAAGTTAATCTAGAGTTAACCAACATGGACTCTACCCTACACTCAGGGAAGAGTCTCAAGGTCCGGAAATAAACATTCTGGGATGCTCTGCAGGCCAGATGTGCAGGCTGTGAGCTGGCATTGTGGAAGAGAAGAGAATGAACCCAAGCCCCGTTAAACTTAGGATATCCCCAGAGCGGCTTTTCTATTCCCCTGCTCTTTGCAAGGAAGCCGCACAGCAGAAAGTCCTTTACCCCCTGCTAGTTATTTATTCATCCTCTGTTAATATTGATTAAAGCAGGAAGCCGGGGTATGCTCCAGATCAATGCTGTGACACACAGGTAGCAACCTGCATCTAAACCCAGGTATTTATGAATGTGTTCCTCCCTGAAACCCGGTAATTTCTCTTTTCCTGCAGCCACATCTAACGATCCACCGGAATTTGAGCCCACATTTACTCATTGTGTTGGTAGCAGACTGCATTGCCACTGTGAGGGGCTGCGTTCTTTCCAAGCTGCTCATTTGGAAGGCTACAAAGTCTCCTCTGTAGGTGACAGGAAAGCTGTGTTGCTGTGAGGAGCCTGGCTCACTCAAAACGTAGCGCGCTAGGTCAAGCTCCCATTGCTCTCTCTCTCTCTTCCGTGCTCCAAGAAATGGCTGCCACATTTCTGGCTGGTGACTGACGGTTCATATTCACGCTGGTGCACTTTCAAATACAAAACATCCCCAGCCCGGCTTTGTTCTTTTTGAGATGTCTGTTTCCATCATCCTAAGAAAATGCAAGAACGGTGGAAGGCAGGCAGGTGTGTGGGCGTGGCCGAAGCTATGGTTCATTTCTATTTTTTCTTTCTTGAGGGGAGATCTGTTTTAATGCACAGAAAAAGTCACACAGGCTGATCCCAAAGCTTTGACATGCTCTCTAGCTGTTTGACATTCCTTCTGAAGTCCATGGGAGCTTTACTCTCCGAAGGGCCTGGACCATAATTGCTAAATTAAGAAATATCCAAGAAATAAAGACACTCGAAGTTAACTCAGGAGTAGAGAGAGACCTAAATGCAAGAAAAGTGATTTTGTTGTTGTTGTTGTTATTGGGGGGAAAGAATAGGGGTTTAAACAGCACATTTATTTCGTTTTAATTCCTGGGCTGTCAGACATGGGCTCTGAAGCCTTGATTTGGAACACATGCGGGGCCCTTTGAAGTTCTGCTTGGTCTTTAAAAAAATTTTTTTAACAATGGCAGAAAGATATAAAGAAATTAAACTGCAGCATAATCATAAAACAGAACCTCTGGCCCCTGATGTACAAATTGTTCCTTTTCCCAGGTTTTCCAGTCTTTGTTTGCAAAGTCTTATTATGGAATATAAATTTATACTTTTATTTTTTTTTGTCTGCTCAGCTTACTCTTCATCTGCTGCCTAAAAAGTCAGGAATTTTACTTTTGCTTTATTCAACTGAAAAGAAGTTTATTGTGTCTTTTTAAAGCAAGATGGGACTAGGAAAATTCAGAGAAATTTACTAAATGGCATCTTTTACATTTTTTATAAAAGCCATATAATATATATTTAGCTTTTAAAGTACCCAAATTCTCTTGGTATAAGGACAAAAATGTGAAGAATTTTGAATCAGGCCAAAGAAAATGTCTATCTGACTTTCGTGTTCTAATGATAAAAGGTTCAGATTTCGGCCGTACTTAATGAAAATGTGCCCAGGTTTGCACATTTGAGGCACATAAACCCATGTACGCATGCCTAATTACGTAAGTGAATACTGTCCATCAGTTTACACACACCTTACAAATCTAAACGTGTGTGAGAGCTCAGACACCCAACCCCTCATCTTCAGTCTCTACCATTACCAATAATCTCTTCTAGGCTTTATTATGTTTCGAGACAATTATTTATAACCCTTCCGAATGCTGCTGTCAAACCTTTTGCACTTCTAATAGTGAAACTCCTATACTCAAGGTGCCTTTGTCTCCTTTGTTCTCAATGAGCTTTTTGAAAAACCTTATTCTCCCACAGATTAACCTTCAGTACAGCTATAATGGCCACTTGTCACTGTGGCTGTTAGGTTCCATTCTATGGCCAGTGGGAGCTATGACGCTGAAATAAGTACACACAACACTGTTCTGATCAGGCTGTCTTAGATGGCCCTTGAGAATAGACTGCTGAATTGTTAGGAAATTTTTTGCACCAGGTATATTACAACTATCATCTAATATTACATTTCATAAGCTTGCAGTTTACAGATTATATTTTATAGGGCATTACAAAACCCCAAACTCATCACTTCTTGATCGCAGGACTATATTTACTATTATTCATGCTCTAGGGTTATTTTTATTTATTGTGTCCACGTGGAGGAAATTCTGCCTTTCCCATTATGCATCACTTCTAAACTAACACCAGTGACTTCCATGTTGGCAGCTTCACACTGGCTGAGTGTGAACCCATCTGCAATGACAGAGAAGAGAACAGAACTGTTTTGGAGAAGGGCAAGTCCCAGATGAAGATGCTGAGGTCTGCTGTGTAGAGATGGTCCATTTTCTGCTTCATGCTGGCAAATTCTCCTTACGCCATCCCACAGGAAGAGCAAGGTGGCTATGGGGGAACTAATTACATTGGGGCACTAGTTCTATTTCTGAGGGTTCTGCTGCCCGTTGTTTATCTGTGTAAGGCTAGACCTTTCAATATCTGTCATTAGGTTCCAATATGTCAATTTTTGAAAGACACAAATACTCACTCCACAGTAGCAGGACTTTTGTTTTCTTATCACTGGAAGAGTTGCTTTGAAATTGCTCGCCTGCACTAGTCACTTGCCAAAGTCCACCACGTTCAATACACTCAGAGGAGTTCATTTACAGTTCACAGTGATCACTTTATTTTGATAGTGTGACCTGGGCATATCAAGCAAGAACTGTACATGAAATTTATTTTTGTTTGCCTTCCTTTTGGCAGGTATTGAATAGGCACACTTGTTGACAGAGGTTTCTGTCCCACCAGGTCCCCTAGCCATTTAGTCCCAAGAAATCACACAGAGGTCTACATTAATTATAAACCGATTGGCCTATTAGCTCAGACTTCTTATTAACTCTTATAACTTATATTAGCCCATTATTCTAGTCTATGTTAGCCATGTGGCTCAGTACCTTTTTCAGGGAGGCAGTCACATCTTGCTTCCTCTGTGGCTGGTTAAAGACTGCAGACTGCGACTTTCCTCTTCCCAGAATTCTCCTGTTCTTGTCGCCCTGCCTATACTTCCTGCCTGGCTACTGGCCAATCAGCATTTTATTAAAATGCAATCGACAGGGTACAAACCCTGTCCCACAGCACACACGTAGATGCACAGACTCCTGCTTGCGTTCTTTCTGGTGGACACTAGAGAGGCACACTTAGATGCACGGACTCTTTCTCCTTCCCTACACCTGGAAACGACTCCTCCTTGCTCAGGTGCATATTCTCCTTTACTCTCCAGCACCAGTCAACACAAGGACATTCCTTCCACAGTGTCATCTGTCTCGTCTTCTGGGCTCTTAATTTCTCTTTTACCGGGAATAAAGGTATACTTTCAAGTCTCTGGAAAGCACCCCTCACAGCTTTAATGAAAATATACATCCTGTGTGATGTCAGCAGTCATTGGGAAAGCTAAAATAACATTCTTCTTCTGTCTGGCACAGGGTCAGCTAGCTCCATGTGGTCCGTGTGTAACAGGAACAAAATTATACCTATTATTTTCTTGCAGGGGGTTGGTGCAAACTATGTATTTCTATGTCATTACCCTAGCATCTGAGACTGGTGACTGGAAGGTGTCAAGGATGTCATATAGTCTAATCCCATAAGCATTAAATAATCATCACATGGATTGCCAGCCTCCTCCCATTCTACTGAGATAACTGCCTCCATCTAAAAATGAAAAACATTTTTATGCCAAGGTTTCAATGATATTATTTTGATATGAGTGACTCTCTTGAATACAAACAGATTTTAGACATACTAAATTAATATGTCTATCTCTGGAAGGGATGTGGAAGAGATCAAGATAAGAACTGGAGGAAGTTGGAACATGACAACAGCCATATGTTGAAAAGATTGAATGTATACACTCTTTCATAGTCTTTGGTCTCGTTCTTAAGATGGCTAGATTCCTTACATACTCAAAAGAGAATCACATGATTTGAAAGAGAGAAAATATTCATTTATAGGTATCACAACTGAACAATTCTACTAAAATTTCCAGTTTAGTTTTCCTTTTGTTTTGAGACAGGGTCTTACCTCAAGGACCAGATTGACCTTAAACTCTCCAAAATCCTTCTGCCCTGCAATTAAAGACCTATGGCACTCTGCCTGCCTCTGCACAAGTGGTTCTCAACCTGTGGGTTGTGACCCCTTTGGAGGTCAACTGACCTTTTCACATGGATCACATACGAGATATCCTGCACATCAGATATTTACGTTATGATTCATAACAGTAGCAAAATTGCAGTTGTGAAGTAGAAACAAAATAATTTTACGATTGGAAGTCACCACAATGTGAAAAACTGTATTCAAGGGTGAAAGCACAAGGCAGGTTGAGAACCAGTGCTCTGGACAATATTCTAATAATTGAGGTTTAATATTATCTGTGGTGTAGGAGTAAGGAAATTACTAAGCATATTTCTAACATCTGCCATAGTAGTTTCTGGATGAGAGAACGTAGCTTTCATGCATTATTACAACAATTCTACTTTAGGTCTGCCTGGGTTTAACACAGCCTGTGACAGGGCGGCTTCCTTGCAGTAGAATTCCTAGCTGTCACTAGAATCTTTACTGTTAATGCCTTACACTCTCGTTTCTCCTTGTGAGACTAAGCTATGAGCCCTGTTTCTGAATCTCCACTGTATTGACATTTAACTCAGATGATGTGTTGCTATGGAGAAGTGACCTATGCATCCCAAGTTTTCAATTCCATGCCCTTCTCTCCCCGTTGCAGGCTAGCAGCCCCCTCTAGTTGTGACGGTCACACTCTTCTAAGACATTGTTGTCAAACAACCTCTGGCATCCACAATTTACCTGTAGCTGAGACTACCAAATAGCGATACTTTTCAAGAAAATGCTAATTTGATACACAATAGCTTTTCGTGCTTCCTATGAATTGATTAAAAAATATGATACTATTTTTTCTATTTACTGTGTATTTATAGTTCTCACTTACAACATTATCTCATGTGATTATCATTAAAACTCTAGGAATGTAGGATTTTATGTTCATTTTCACAGATAAAAAATCTGAGCATAAGAAAGAAAATTAGCTTCTCAAAAATTATAAGGCTATAAGAATCCAAATAGATCTAAAGGCCAACATTCAAACAACATATACAATACAAGTTCAGTTATGACTATTTAAAGGTACCACAAATATTGAGATTCTTATTCTGTATGTTATCTTTAAGAACATTAATCCTAAGAATCTATCTAATTTAGGTGGTATCAGTATTTTGAAGTGGTTTTTGTATTTCTTTTTGTTAAGAGACAGTATAATCAATTGTCTCTTTTTGTTTAAAATAAAGTGGAATATAACAGCTAAAGTAAAGACAAACAATATGCAATTAAATGTTATGCATATATAGTAAAATAGACTGTGTGGTAAAACACAGCTGCGCACGTGATTGTGATTAAGCCCATGGACGTTTCCCTAAGCACACACTTTCCATGTTGCTGGCCCTGTAATGATGTTGAACATGACCAGACCCTGTATCCTTAGATGTCAGCAGTCTATTGATACGTCACTACTCTCCCAAGTCTAAGATGACCTGTAAGAGTACCAGTTGATGCTCTGCTGGTCTGAATTCTGGAATCATCTGGTTGCATATCACTGAGGATGGTTGATCCACCCAGGCCTCTTCTCAAAAACAAGTGTCATAATGGCATAATAAATGGATTCTACTGGGTTTTTCCAGGCTGTAGGAGAACCTACCCCATCTTTATACAAAAGGTATAAAGCGCCCTTATTCACAACCAAGAGTGAAAGTCCATGATGTCATAAATACTGCCACTGTATACTAACTAATTTCTAATTGACAAGTAGTAACTGGACTGTTAGGGACTGGGGAGTTTAGTTGGCCATTCAGTGCACGTACACAATGCACCAAGTTCAGATCAGAGTTGCTGACATAAATTTGCTTTTGTTGTTGTTTTGGTAGGAAACATTTAAATTCTTCTTTGCTTGCTAATTTTAAATATTCATTGATCGTTGTCAGAACCATCATCATCCTAATATCAACAGAATATTTAGAAGTTGCTCCTTCCACCCAGCTGCAGCCCCCTGGTGTCCATTTACTGTCAGTATCTCCCTCCTCCTTCCCATACCATCCCAGGCTCTGGAAACCATTACTCTCTTATCTACTTCTTTGAGATGAAGTGTTTAGCTCCCAAATATAAGTGAGAACATGTGGAATTTCCCTTTCTATGCTTCATCTATATTTTCCATCCATATTGCTGCAAAGTACAAAATTAACTCTGTTTTCGCGGTTGGATAAATTCTACTGTGTATACATACCACATTTTCTTTATCACTTCACCAATGAAAATCTGGGGTAACACAATATTGAAATACATCACAGCATCGCAGCATGTGCGTTCCCTTTCACTGTCTTCAAAGAAACCTTCAACACTTAGGCTTACGCACTTTGAAATCCCCACGGTTGCTCACCTAGCAACAAAGTCACTGTTCTGTTTGGCTTGGCAACTTCTTCCCAATCACAACCTTCTAGGAAGTTAGATGGACGCTTCCCTCCTCGTCTGCCCTAGAACGACTGTTTTTCCGTGCTAAAAATTACGAAGGAAAGACGTGCCACTGTGTTCCACATGGATCGCAATGTGCGGGACAGGTCCTGTGGAATCCAGTTGACTTTTTATTGAAACTGTGAACACTAAACAGTGCCTCTTGTCATTTCCGAGTTGCCACGCACACATTCCAGGGTTCCTTCTTTTCTCATGAAAATGTTCTCAATACGAAGAGAACACATCTTCCTACCATCCTACTTCCTCTCTTCTCCCAAGTTTACACACAAACCCTCTCATTTCTAGGCTGTCAATTCCCAGGTTGCCTTTGCTCCAAATTAAAGCTTTTGTGAACTTAAAACCTTGGGTAAGGGTGCAGTGTGGCTGTGATCACATTGGTGATGACCTCATGGGCATCGTTACTGCCTACAGCCCTTAAAATTCGCTGCATGTCTGCACTGAAGAGCGCTTAGAGCACATTTGCCAGTCAATGACGAAGCTGTGTGCCAAAGACTGCTTGGGTTAGTCGCCTCTGACTGTATGTCGACCGAGGCCTGCAAATGAGACCTTAAATGCATCTCTGAACGCTGTGGGATCTATGAAGCAAATGGTGGATGGGTTTTTCTTCCCCATGCTTCTGCCTGTCACTTTTCTATTTTGCCTCCGTTTCCCCACCATGAGTAAATCCTACTTATATAGCTCAACACCCTTGGCTAACTTGACATTGCCAGTTTGTACATTTGTAGCAAGGAGTAAAATTGCATTTTCTCACAACTTAAGCTACATTTACACAATTACATGTCAAAGAGACTAGGGAGTCAAGAGCTATACCGGGTGGCTATCTCTAATAAGACAATTCCCCATGGGGAAAAAATCACAGTTTGGCATGGGGAAAAAGGAACCTGTGGCCCCAGAAGGAGGAGCAGGAGGCTGAGTGAAGGGCCCAATGGCTGACACTTGGATGCCAATGGCAGAGTACTTTACCATCAGGGTACTTCGTGTCTCATTTATTTATAATGGAAGTCTTCTCAGCCTCACATTAAGTTATTAAGACTCCACATGAAGACACTTGCATGTCAGTTTCTTCATAAAAAATGAAAAAGAAGAAAGAAGCAACTTTCATATTTATACTTTTCTATTACAGTTGGTTTTCCACAGGGTATAAATGAGATTATATCCCTCTTCTGAATGGCTGTCAAGATATTCTGAAGGAGTCCCCATTTGCTTATGTTGTGTCTAGCAAGTGAGAAGCTCAGATAATCAATAAGCTGATATAATACTTTACGGATCAACGGATTTTAGAACAAATTCTTTCCATCTACACACTTGTAAATTCATGATAACCTCTACCGGGGTGAAGACCCCATCTTACATAAGGATACGTCCTAATAGCAGTGTGAACCTCTCTCTACCAGGGTGAAGACCCCATCTTACATAAGGATACTTTCTTATGGCAGTGTGAACCCCTACCAGGGTGAAGACCACATCTTATGTAAGGATGCTTTCTTATGGCAGTGTGAACCTCTACCAGGGTGAAGACCACATCTTATGTAAGGATGCTTTCTTAGGGCAGTGTGCTTTCATTTGGTAGCTATGTTGGCCATTTCTTATTTTGAAATATCTTTGGTATGTCAAGAAAAGTAGATATTTTGTAATACATTTTACTTTTATTATATGGGTATGCAAAGTAGTGAAGTTACTGTTTTAGTAAATTTCTACTACCTTCACCCCAAATTATAAATTATATATGCATATTTTTATATTGTATAAATTATGTATATGTGCATATTTTTTATCTTGTTATTTTTAAAGCTTGTGTTTGTTCCAATTGTTGGGTGTTTGGGGGAAAAGATAGGAATTTCTCTTGCTGCAATTATGATCATTGAAACTATAGACATTCACCAGAATCTCTGATCCCAGTAGGAGCCGACGTCAGTCTGGTAATAGAGCCTTGGCCAGTTGTGTGGAGGTCATGTAGAGGTGAACGGAATATGAAGTATCTGGCTCCAGTTCCTTTTGGAACATTAAAGAGACTCCAGAATAATAAAATGGAAAAAAGGAGAGAGGGGATGGCAAACCTGACTACAGAGATCTAGAGCCAGGGAAGCCAAATGGTCCATTCTTGACTGACGATGACTGGCAGGAATAAGGAAGGAGGCTGAGGACTGGAGTCTTGGTTTTATCAGTGCAGAGAGAATAAATGGAAGCATTTGGTTAAAAAAGATAACTAAAAACATAGAAATAAATATTTGGCCAAACGGATCAAAATAAAGCAAGCAAACAAACAAAAAACCTATTCAGTTCTTTGTGGATATAAAAGCTCACTCTTCCCATGGTCCAACCCTGGCAACCGGTGAGATAATGACAAGAATGAGGGAAGCTAAACAGAAACTCAACAGTTGTTCTCAGAGAGCGTGAGGGCACGGTGTTTCAGTGTGGATCTACTTAATGCTGCACAGAAGAACAGGAAGGAAGAAACTACGGAAGGCGAAATGGACCAAAAGTTGAAGGAGAATTCCTGACTGAGGTTGCTCTGACATGCACCATTGCTGGGGCACCATGAAAGCATTTAATTTTATTACGTGTATTTTTTTTTATTTTGTGTGTGTGCATGTATATGTCATAGTGCATGTGTGAACGTCAGAGCACAACCTGCTGGAGATGGTTTTCTCTGTCTGCCATGTGGATTCTGGAGCTAGGGTCATTAGGCCTGACGACAAGTGCCTTTACCCACTGAGCCATCTCATCAGCTCACCCTGAAAGTATTTTATGTCATAGGAAAAAAAGGTAGAGTTGTTATATCTTTACAGAAATGAGGAGACTCGGGATTTGAGAAAGCAACAATTGCTTGAGTAACACCACTAAGAAAATGGCCCATTGGGACCCAAACGCAAGTTTTCTGGCCATAAGCCTTGCTATAGCTACCGTCAGGCAAGATTCATTAATCCTCAGACTTCCTCTTTCCTCACACTCTGACATATACACCTTTTCTCTGACTGGAACATGAACATGCAAATTTTTTGCAAAGTCCGCATGAAAGAAAATTCTGGAGTATATTTTGCTCAAATTCCCCTAATAACTGGATAACACTTGGTTTTCCCTGCCACAAGGGTCACAGCTCTGAGACACACTCAAAGGACAGGGACGGGTGGGGGGGTCTGGAAGCAGAAGCCCCTGTATCCAGGGCAGAGGAGCGTCTTAATTATCAACAGTGTGAAATTTCCTGCTCCCAACATTTTCTGGTCCTTGGACACTAAAATTGAAAAAGCGATGCACTTCTGTTTATGCATAGATTTGATTGCTTGGCAAAGCCGTCACAGTCTAGAAAACAGAAGGCAACGCTTAACTGAAGTTAGCATATTTTTATTTATTTCTACAGTCCACTCAATCATTGACCTGCCCATATTAGAAATGAAATATTGTCAGAGGGGCTTCTCAAAAAGTGCTTCGTCTTCATTGTATTGAGAATTCCATTCCAAATGAAATCTTTGGGGAAATCTTATTACTGACATACTTTTCCTTCATAGTTTTCTCTCAAATGTGGGGAGGTTTTCCTGCCAAAACCTCATTTCTCTCTTTCTTCTTGGCTAAAGGCAGACTTCATTCTGCAGACTTCATTCCTCCCCAGCCCTTGGTGGGGCTCACCACGAGGACTCTCATAAGGACAAGGTAGAGAGGGGCTTTGCCCTAATCCATATCCCAATGAGCTGTCCTGGGAGGAGGAAGGGCCTTCGCTTCCCGACCATTCCATTAAACTGCTCTCAAAGCCCTTACTGAGTTTAGAGCTTTAAGAGATGGCGGCATTAGTATCTCCCCACCAGGGCAGCATTCCACTTTTTAGCCAGCCTCCAGGAACACAGTTGGGAACACAGAGGTTCCTACCAGATTAGTTCCAGAGGCCTGGCCCTCCGGGGGCTTTCACCTTGAGAGTCTCTTTATTGCAAAGCAGGATGCTGCGAAGCTGATGTCTCCACACAAACCGGAGCAATGTCGTGTGCAACATTTCTTCTGTCACCTCATATGGTCATTGAAAGAGCAGAGAGAAGTAGAGCAGGTGAGATCAGACAAAATGTGATGAAATTGAATCTGGCGCAAAATTGCACGGCCACCCTCTGTGCGTCCACCCTCCCCAACCAGGAGAGAAAGGAAAGCCACTGGCTAAATGCAGGGAAGAAAGGGGTATATATATGCAGATCTGAACATTAGCATTAAATTAAAAATACTAGCTTGATATTTGGAGCCTCTTTTTTATGATTATTATGAAAGCAGTCTTATCGAAGGTGCACAGAAACAGCTAACGCAAACCAAGCTGGAGGACATGCAGTATATTCGCGGTCACATGGTCATATGCTGACACAGCAAACGAAGAGGACCCTGACAGTCAAGAGCTTCATTTGCTCATTTTCCTTGATTGTAGACACTGATTTGTGTGTGCCTACAAGCCGACAACAGCCTCACAAGAAAAGGACCATTGTGAAGATTTCTACCACATTGCATGTTCCATAGATAGCTCGGTATCAGGCCTTGCTTTTCTTTCTAATGCCAGTAACCCATACAAATAACAGGGCTTTGGAAAAAAGTGTGCTTTTATTTTTTAACTTTGGGATATTTTAATTCTGTCCCACCAGAGAACAGAATATATTGTTCACAGACTCTCAGAGGGAGACACGTACACATTACGTACACATGTGTGCGTGGGGCATCTGAACTGCTGTGGCGTCGAGCTCTGGGAATTAAACACTTGTGGAGGATCTCTGCCGGTTTTTATTAGAAGTTCATGATTAATGTCACAGAACTTAGGCAATCTTTGAAAAGAAGTCAAAATGTGCCACAAAAATCCACTTGATTGTGCCAGTGGGAATATTTCCTAACATAGTCCTGGACTTCAAAAACAGTGCAAGCATGTGAACCCAGCGAGGGCTGGCCCATCGAGTTCTTCCCAAGTACATTTAATTTATTCAACAGAAAAATGTTGGGAAAGTTGTGGCTCTCATTAGCATGAGAAAGGAGCGTCAGGAGGTGTCTACCCACTGGCCATCTCCATGCTGATTTTCCCAGCCCGGGTGGTATTCCTGTTCCCTATGACTTCATGTCACTGGTCTGCAACTCAGATGGTAACTTCAAGATGTTATCTCCTGGCTGCTCAGATAAACAGCCCATTATGGTTTTATGGCGGGCCATTCTGAACCCTCAGAGGATTAGGAGATATAGGCTGGAGTTTGTGGCTCCCTGCTGGACTATCAAGGGGGTCCTGGAATCCTGTCCAGACTATGTCTTTAAGCAAACACCTCTCTCATAATGGTATTCTCACCCCGCCTTCTTGGCCATGGACTTCAAACACTGAGGGCCAGAAAGGCAATACCCTTTAATATAACAGAGCCAACCAAGTGGGGACAGACAGGGCAAAGGTAAGGCGTCTCGAGGTTGGCATTTGTGTGTTTAGCCACATGGGGTGATTGGGGCCATCTGTTCCTTAGTTAGCTAATGTCCCTCCATTCCCCCACCATCTCAGGATCAAGAACACTCCATGCTAACTGGAGTAAGCTTTCCTAATCAGAGTGGTGCATATTTGTTAGTTTACTTTTGATCTCTAAATAAAGAATATGTAGGCAATTGTGTATGGTATAAATAGTGTGTGTGTGAGAGAGAGAGCGAGGGAGGGGAGAGAGAGAGAGATAGAGTTGGGAAATTGGGTCTGAATTTGAAAGCAAGATGCTCAAAACAAAACTCCACTGTAACTTCCTGCCTTTCGTACAGGAGAAACCTCTCTGGAGAACTGTGCAGACAGAAAGCTTTATTTTTTTGAGTAGTTTACTTTGTAGAGTCATATACAAAAGAATGCCTTTCTCTTGTTTTCAGGCATTTGTGTGAGTATTGCATACTCTTTCAAGGAACATCTCACTTCAAACAGAATATACTCTCAAAATCTAAAGTTTTGAAATATGAACTAGAAGCTTGATTCTTTTGGGGTTTTTTGGTCAACACTTTCTGTTAACAGAGTGCACTTCCCTTTTAGGGGAGAGTAGGCGACTCTCAGAGGAATTGGTGCTGGTAGGAACTAGAACCCTAGGGGGTTCACTCAGTGGAACCCACAGCTCTTTGCTTCAGTTCAATCCACACAGGAAGGGCCCTCTATTGATGGGTCATCCAATTAGCATTTTGACTGGGAGGGGGAAAATCTCTATCACATCCAAAAGTTATGTTTTCAATCAGTGAAAGCGTAGCAAATATAATCTGAGATTAAAACATGCTTTTTCATTAATAACCGTTTACTTTGTGGGGATTCCAAACCCAAAACCATACTTTGGAAGCTTTCCCCACAAAATAACACACCCATCTTCATATTCCTTGGCATCATGATCTTTTATTAAATTAAAATTAATTTTACCAATTTATAAAGACCAAAATTATACATAGTAGTGGGGAGCCATGTGATGTTTAAATACATGCATACATTATGCAATGTTGATATTAGGTCAACTCTCTCTCCTCAGACAAATTCTGAAATGTTTCAAAATCCTTTCATCTAAGTCTGAACTGCACAGCTCATGACCGTTGCCTGTAGTCAGTCTCCCTACTGTGCGTGAGCACAGTGGACCTTCTTCACTATCTACCTGTAACTGCACAGCTCATGACCGTTGCCTGTAGTCTCCCTACTGTGTGTGGGCACAGTGGACCTTCTTCACTATCTACCTGTAACTGCACAGCTCATGACCGTTGCCTGTAGTCTCCCTACTGTGTGTGGGCACAGTGGACCTTCTTCACTATCTACCTGTAACTGCACAGCTCATGACCGTTGCCTGTAGTCTCCCTACTGTGTGCGGGCACAGTGGACCTTCTTCACCATCTACCTGTAACTGCATAGCTCATGACCGTTGCCTGTAGTCTCCCTACTGTGCGTGAGCACAGTGGACCTTCTTCACTATCTACCTGTAACTGCACAGCTCATGACCGTTGCCTGTAGTCTCCCTACTGTGTG
>LOEQ01004190.1:135906-146791 GCA_001685075.1 Bramus lutescens | reverse complement strand
TGTAACTGCATAGCTCATGACCATTGCCTGTAGTCTCCCTACTGTGCGTGAGCACAGTGGACCTTCTTCACCCATCTACCTGTAACTGCATAGCTCATGACCATTGCCTGTAGTCTCCCTACTGTGCGCGAGCACAGTGGACCTTCTTCACCCATCTACCTGTAACTGCATAGCTCATGACCTGTAGTCTCCCTACTGTGCGTGAGCACAGTGGACCTTCTTCACCATCTACCTGTAACTGCACAGCTCATGACCGTTGCCTGTAGTCTTCCTACTGTGCGCAAGCATAGTGGACCTTCTTCACCGTCTACTTGTAACTACATAGCTCATGACCATTGCCTGTAGTCAGTCTCCCTACTGTGCGCAAGCACGGTGGACCTTCTTCACCATCTACCTATAACTGTAGTCCCCCTACTGTGCATAAGCCGGGTAGACCTTCTTCACCGTCTACCTGTAACTTGCTCCCATTACTTGTCTTTGAACTCATTACATGGTGCACGTGCCCTTGTGTACAGACCCTTTGCTGGAATGGACTAAACAATGTTTTAAACCCCCAAAATTTAGCAGGTCATGGGGATAAAGAAAATATAACACTTTAAAAAAATCAGTTTTAGCATTTAATTACACCCATTGAACACATGTAACAACCAGTGGATAAAAATTGAAATGAGACTAATTCTAAAACTACGGCGAATGATAACCTACCGTTCACCCCATCACACTGCCCAGTCAGGCAGCTTAACCAGACCCCTTTCTATCAAAGCAGGGTCAAACTCAATTTGATTATTCCGTATTCTGCAGAGGAAGGAGGCGGGAGACAATGAACGATTAGGAGCTATATATACTGTGGTCTTTAAACAGTTTGTTGGTGAGGTACACATGGGTGTTAGGGATTGTGTTATAAACACATTCTCGTCCAGCTACATTTTGATACGAAGGGGCTGGGTGAGGTCCTAGTACAGCATATGCTCCCTCTGATCTTCAAATATCATTCAGCGAGTCATTTGAGAGGCATTCTTGCCTTTTACCCAGTGGCAGCCGAGTTTCTCTTTATTTCAGCATGTACGTGCCATAGTTTCACTTTGTTGGTCATACTGCTGCAAGCAAATATGCAGGGAGCTCCACTAAACCAGTCTCAGAACTATTTAGTCAGGCGATGTTTTTCCAAAATGGATTTTAACGGAAAATGTTAGTAGAAACTGACTTAGAAAATACAAAATGGTTAAAGGTCATGATTTTAAATTTGGTGAATTTAAAATTTTAAAGCTGATGAGCATCTGGTTGTTGAACTGAATGAGTGTTGCTAAATCTTTAGACTGTTGCTGTCTCTAGAGATAGCTCAAAACCCCTTCCTTTTTCTCTCCTTTTGTCTTGGGAACTGAGGATGAATTTTCAGCATTGGACAGATGAAAGTTGAACTCTTTTTATTTTTCTGTCAGTGTCCTTCGTAGTGAAAGTCTCAGTAACAGAACTTGCAGTCTGACAGAGCTGGGATGAACCCAGGCTCTCATTTCTCCTACAAGCTCCTGGTCCTCAGGAGTGGCACATGGCCTGTGCTCACCATCAATGGCAGAATGTTTTCTTTTATATAAATCTTTACAAAGATTTTTATACCTAAAAACAAAATCTTCAGACACCCTGGGAAGTGATTCATCTGGCACAGGAGTTTATTGTACTTTGTCTGATTCATGAGGGAGACAAAAGACCAGTTGAAGAATTAAAAGAAAAACGCAGAGGGTGTCTGGGCAGTTTTAGCAGCCCAAGTGAAACACAACACCAAACAGGGTGTCTCCGTTCCCTTTGAACTTGAGGCTTCCCGTAGACCAATGCTACTGATTCTCCAGTTAGTTATGTGGTGCCTGACATTCAGGGCACTTAGTGAAGATAAGCTCCTACCTTGTTCTTTTAAGGGTGATGGAGAATGAATTCTGCCTGACCTGACTGAGTGCTTTATCAAAGTCATTGTAAACCTCGGGAAATAGACACATTTTGCTTGGGTCTCAAAGTAGTTTTTTGTTCATTTCTGATTTTTCCCCTCTATGATTGAACGGCAATATATCGTCACCTCAGAAAACAGAGATTTTTACACATTTATATGTCAAAACTAATTGGGACTTTAGGAATTGTGTTACAAATGCATTCTTAGTAGGAGTTACAAATACACCCCATTTGTTCATTGATTCTGAAAAAATTATATGTGAAATATATGTTAAATTTAAGCACCAAAACTAATATTTTTCATATATTATATTATCATAAGTAACGGAATTTCCTACATATAAAGATAGAAAGTATTGTATTGCGTTTTTCCTTTTGCATGACTCAAGTCTTTATTTGCTCATACCAGAGGTTTCTTTGATTTTTCAAGAGGCCAGATGGTATACCATTCCTCCCTCTTCAGCTTTGCAGGAGAAAGAAGCCCAAGAGTTTCTGCTGGAGTAGAGGGGATGTGCTGTCCTGTTGGTTTCTGATAACGAATTTGAATGTCAATCAGTTGTATCTCATCGAAAATGTCTCACTTCATGAAGCAATGGGACTCACTGAGATGTTTATAGATCTAATGGCATTTAAAGGGTCTGTACATGAACTGATCTCTGGGATGCAAGTCATGACTCATTCATATGTTCATATGCTGGTTATCTTTGCTAGCAATAATTGGAACTCTTCCTTATTATAAAGTTACCATCCTTCTCTCCTCATTGCTGCCTCCTAACTTTCTAGTTTCGACGCCACTGGAATAACGTGATAATCCTGGGACCCACAACCCACCGTCCCGCTAACCTTTTGCATCTCGGATCCTCATTTCCTCCCTTCCCTTAGTCAAGTTAAAACTCTTGCTCCCTCACATAACTGGTTCCTTCCCCTTTTGTGCTTTCTCATTTCTGCTTGGATCCAACTCTCTAATAGGCATCTAGCCCCTTTGCTGAATATGTCCATGGCAATTAGATTACTATTCTAACTTTGGACTGTTAGGTGATGTCCATGAAATTTACATGGGCCTTTAAAATTGTTCCAAGACATTGTTCTCTAGCAGAGTCCCATCTTCAAACCCTTGAATAATTATCAATATCTTATATTTTCAAAACTTCAAAATTTCTACGTGCTTTGATTCACAATGATCACTTTCTTATTTACTGAGGGAAAACCTAGGCAGAAACACACTCCATTCATTGCCAACCACTGTGTGCGCCACAGAGAGGCTGCCATCTGGACGGAGCGCTCTGCATTCCCCACTGTTAGTACAGATGAAGTCTCCCATACCCCTGGCCAGATTTTCCACCTGTAAGAGTAGCTCCTGCTACCCTCTCCCACTCAAGGACAATTCTGCAGCCATTTTCTTCTGCACTGGCAGCAGCGTCAATTTTCCCTGTATAGCATGTTGCTACAAGCATTCTGCAGATGTGTTGCTATTTAACTAACATCACCTTTGAAAGCAATCATTGGATCACTCAACTGCCTCTGCTCAACAGACTCCTGGAGTCTGCTCCCTCTAGAGCAAAATTCCAAAGAACAATCCAACTGCGCAGCCTACTGCTTTATTTCACAATGATCTCTTGGAACTAGGCTTTCCCGACCAAACAGCTTTCTGTTGTGGTCAGTGGTGGCGTTCCTGTTAGGAAGTTTAATGGTCAATTCTCATCACGCCAGATCCATCAACAAGTCTTGACAGAACTCCTTGGCATTGTGCCTGTTTCCGCTGGGTGGCACGGGAGGGCAGAGTGCAGGTGGGGTAGTGAGTCTCAGTCCTTGGTCTGGGCTCCTCTGAGCCTTGTTCTGTTAATGCAGGCCTTCCTCAGCCTGTACCTCAAGTCTCTTCTTAACCAGCACTTGTCCCCTAAATGATCTCAGCAGGGCTTTCAAGTTTAAGCTTTTGGCTTAATGCCTATTCTGAACTCAAAATGCATCCAACTGTCCTCTTGGCATAGCTACTTGGATATCTGAGGAACATCTCAGGCCTGACATTTTCAAAGATCAAGGCCTGATTGTGAGATTCAGTCTGATTCCACACTTTTTCCTGATTCAGTCAGCAGCAGCTCCTTCCTGTGCAGAACACGGGCCCTCTCCTGAAGTCAGCGTTTATTTTATCCAACCTTGATCAACTCCTCATCCGAGATCCCATTAAGCAAACGCTGCCTACAAAACTATACATGTTGTGGGCCTGAAGGGAGAGGGCGTCGGTCTGCTGTTCACAGTGTGCAGCTTGTCTCCTCTGCTTTCCATCGCCACCGTCATCAGCAGCGACAAAGGGCACAGATACAGAGGCAGAGGCAGCCTGTGACTCTGCTGTCACTACCCTGTCACATAGGCAACAAAGGACAATTTTGTTATTGATTCCATCTTTTCACCTACTTGAAACTCTGTGTTCACATTTAACACTCAACTTCAGAAAACAAAACGCACGGGGGTCTGGGTGTCAGATAGGAGCAACAGCTGTGGTCTGGGAACGGGAGAATACTGGTGGTATTTAAAATCAACAACAACAATCTGACACGAACGAGCTTCCTAACCTCAATCATCTGATGAACCCTATGCAGGTGAAGGGAAGATACAGACAGCGGGGGAGCCGCTGAAGACTGGCATCCCCGTTTGTCCATGAAGAGGAAAGTTCTTCAACCAGCCTGGGTAGACCTTAATAGCCCTGTAGGGATAGCTCAGAATCTGATGAGCCTTCCTGGTGTTCTAAACCTTCTGAATCAACACCCTGCCCCCGGAAACAGGGGTTAAGCCGATGACCTCACAAGGTAAGAAAGCACTTGACCACTGAGCAACCTCCAGTCTTCTTGCCACTCTTTTAAATTTTGAAAACAGCCTTTCAGTTGCTGACCTGTAACTCACTCAGTGGCGCAAGCAGCGCTGGGATTTGTAGTCCTTGTGTCTCAGCCTCCAGAGTCACTATTTATTTTATAGGCCTGCCGTGTGGATTTCTGTCTGTGCCGTCATTCTCCTGTCCCCACGGTGTTTGTCTTATATTAGCCTTTAATAAGTCTCTGTGGGAGAGAAGATGCTAGGACCAAACTGGAGCTCAGGGGCCAAGTTACCTCTGTGTGGTTTTGCAAGAGAGGCCTAGGTTCTTCAAGGGGGGAGGGGAGAAATTAATTTATGCTTTCTCTATACAAGATGTCACTCTGGAACAGAAGGAATATCAGTGTAAATATGAGAGAGGAAAGGGAGGGAGAGAGAGGGGGAGGGAGAGAGAGAGAGAGAGAGAGAGAGCGAGAGCTGCTTCTCCTTGTTTGTAAGGCCTATTTGTCATATTAGCGCAAATAGAAGATGTATTTCACCTGGAGATCCTAGCTGCCCATATCTGTCTCATCATTTTTATACGTTTGTTACCTTAGTAAAACTGCTTATCTGATGGCCTTGTTAGAAATAATAAATAGGAGTGAGTTGAGTTTACTCTAGATTATAAGCATTTATTATCAGTTCTTGTGTTTCCTGTTACTCTGAAGAAGGAATTTTGCAATGCTGTATTAATGGACCGAACGCTTCTTTCTGTCTGAAGACGACCAGACAGGTTCTTCAGAGAGGTAGATCCTTAGTGTCTGAAAAAAACGCTAAAGAACTGTCTGCTATTTCTTAGTCCTCAGCGCCATAGGGCAAGCTCACCTGACTTCCTTTATTTTTCATTTCTTCTTGTTTTCTGAGACTGGGATCTATTGTGTATCCCTGAATTATCTGAACTGGCTTTGTCCTGTGAGCAGGCTGGCCTTGAACTTGCTATGATCTGCCTCTCCTTCCCTTCTCTAGGCTTAGAGGCAAGGTGTGGGACAGTGGGACACTCTTTCCCTCTGGATGCTTCCAATACTTCCTGGGACTAAAACGGATAGTTTAACCTAGGAGGTTTGAGGTACGTTTATAGATTTGGTTGCAATCCCAGAGTTACTGTTCTTGTCCTCTCTTAACTACACAGGGGCCATCACACAGATCCCTGGAAGGACCCACATACCCCATGGGTAGGGCTCCCACCTCTCAGCATCCAAAGTCCATCTCATGTGCCATTATCTCTAGGCCTAGGCTAGACAAATTGATGCGGCCAGTGGAGTTTTCCACTTCCAGGGGATAAATGTTCTAAACATTTGGGGATCCATTCTGCTGGCCTGAAAAGTTGGTAGAAATTGCCTTTCTCCTTGCCTGAAAGCACCCCTGGAGGCAATGACAGCAGGAGCTGGACCAGAATGCACTGGGAAGGAGAGAAGCCAGACTCCCTAGCATCCTTAGGCTATGACTTTGGCCTGGTACTGACTCTCTGTGAAGTCTGGTACTCCGTGATTTACTCAAGGGCCCCGTGGTGTCTTTCCCTAATTGCTGAGCTCATTTTGCACCCTAGTGCCAAATAGTCCCCCAGAGACTACTGAGTAAAACAACAGGCGGAGTTCCAGTGACCATCACAGACCCTTAATGAGATGCAGCTTTTAGAAGCAGCCGACCTTCCTGGAATGGCCCCAAGTAGCCGGACACTCCCGTTTTCTTTAGGCACTTCGCAGGCCTGTCAGTAACTCAAACTAGCTTCGTTTAATAAAAGATTCCTCTGCTGGCTACTTCGGCAATGCCTTCTTTAGAGAACTGTACCAGAGCAAAGAGGAGACCATTGTACATGACAGTGCTGTGGGGGAATGTTTCAGACCAAAAATAACACCCGAGAAATCTGCTTACCGTCGACCCACCAAACGGCAAACAAGTGAACAGAGCTGGTGACCTGCTTTGAACCTGAGATGACACGCTTGAAAGGGACCACTGGAGGTTACAGGGCACACGGATGCACTAGAAAGGCAGATCAGAGAGACTCACCGGAATCCACAGGGTCAGAGTTGGGAGAAGGCCAGCTAACTACAGTAAATCCTGGCTGGGTTACCTGGACCTGACTTGGCCTGTCTGTCACGGCCTCCATCAACCCTTCTGTCTCTCTCTCCTCAACCTTCACTTAAAATTGTATCACAATTCTACCAGAGAAACACACTCATGTATGTATGCACATACAAATAAAATATCCTTGAAAGACTCCAGTGAATGCCTTACTTTTTAGTTTCAGAAAGCCGCTGTGGAAAAGGCCTTGAATTATGTTGCCATAAAACAATCCTGGTCTCAGCAGTAAGCTTTCTTTCTTTGATTCTGTTTTTCTCTCCAACAGCATCAAGATGCTTGTCTCCCCTATATGGAATCCTTTGACTTGTTTGTAGCTGTGTTTACTAATCGAAGATGTCTGTTGTATGCAGGGGTTATCACTAGCCTGCAATGCAATGCTTGCGTGTGCTTGTCCAGTTAGACTAATTCTCTCTTATGCAAAATTCTGAGAGAGCCATGCCATGGCCAGACAAAGGCATCTGAATGCTGCAAAAAAGGTCATTTGGGCTTCGGTCAACAGTTTTTAATTATTTCTGATTTCGTCTATAAGTTATTTTGAAGTGCATTTAACGACCTGATAGCTGGGGTGGGCTAAGTTGCTCACTTGCTCACCATGTCCAGTCACTGGCTTCTAACTGTAGCATTCTAACATAGACAAGCAGGTTGGTTTCAAGACACAAATGTGTTTAGCATGATCCACATGTCTGTAACACAGCTAGTAACATGGCTGAGGCAGTAAGGCTGCAAGGTGGAATCCCATTGGCCTACATAGTGAGTGCAAGGCCAGCTGGACCAGCTAAGCCTGTCCATCTCTCAAAATAATGTCTCTTGTTAAAAATCTAAGACTAGGGTTGCATGATTGAGCACTTGCTTAGCTTCTGAAACACTGTGTTCTCTTCCCAGCACAGTGAAAGCGAACCCAAACCAAACAATACACAGGCTTAGACTTAGATGAGAGCAGCACAGGAGAGTGGTTTGGTGCCCAGCCTTGAGCTTGTTACAGTCCAGATCCAAGCACGCTCTGGAGGCAGATGAAAATGCTGAGTGTCTCACACTGGCTAACCTGTGTGGTGTGTTTGCTAGAGGGCACCTGTCCAGAGAGCATTCAAAGGGATGTCTTATCTAATCTCCACAAATCTAGGCAGTAGACAGTTTTATTTGTACGTGAGAAAATGCAAGTGATTAAGGCTCACTAAAAGGCAAAGCCCTTTGTGTAAGCGCACACAATTGGAAAGACACCAGAAATAAGTCTTAGAAATTGACCCAGTGGAGCCACGGAGCCTGCTCTAAGAAATTAGTTTAAGGCCAACCTGGTCTATATGGGGAATTCTAGACCAGCCAGAGCTACATGATGAGACCTTGTCGAATAAAATAATTCACTAATGTATCTCAGCTAAAGAGAAAGTCAGGAGAAAGGGCTCTAGATTGGAGCAGCCTCCTCTTCTGTGATATAGCAAAGCTCGCCAGCCTGGAGCCTCCTGAAAGGAGAGCAGAAGAGGCAGCCTGGGACAGCCTGGCCAGGGAGGGCCCATGTGGTAAGAGATGTGAGGTGCAAGCTGCTGCAGAAAAATAATGTGAAGCTGTGTGGGGGAAGGCGTGCTCAGTCGTGGGTCGTCAGTGGACAATAACTCAGCTTTGAAATTAGTATTTTGTCCTGTGGAGTTTTTAACTGAAGCAGAGGAAAGAGGAAAGTGTAGCCATGAAAGACCATATGTACAGATTATACTATTAAATAAGTCAAAACGCAAGCTTTATAATAAAACAAACATTGCAGGCTTCATGATTCTTATCCTAAACCTTTCGTTCTGTTTTAATTATTAAAATTATAGGTACTTTCACAAGCAATACCTTTATGGTGAGAAATTTCACACACTAGGAAGTGATAATGAGAGAAATAAGAACTTATATCCTGGTTGAACGTATACAACTTCTGGGATGATCTAGTAATAAAGTCCTTCGCGAGGGTGAACTTGAGAGATGGAATAAGCAACTGTAAAGGAGGCCTTGCATTTTATTTATTGTCTGCTGTGCCCGTTATTTCTCTAGGCTCCATATGAGAATGAATTTCTTTGGTTCTAACAGAAATAAATTGCATTTATCCATGAGACTGAATGATAGATAGCTCTGATTTGTGGCAAAACGTGGGAGCGCTCAGCTTTCTTGGTCAGCTAGCACTGCTCCGCAACCTTGCGTCTCTCTCTGTGCCCGGAGGACCTCTCCTCGCATCTGGGCTTCTGCTGATTCCTGACGTGGGTAAATCATTAGTAAGTGTTCGTGGACTTCTGTATTGTTAGAAGTGACAGTGACAAGCTTCTGGTGAGCTCTGCGCATGGGCACACAGCTAGAGGAAAGCCTCAGCAGGTGGCAGGCTGCGGCTGAGTGGCCTGGAAAACCCACTCTTCCGAGCCCCCCAGGGCCTTGACTGCTGGGCTTTGCACAGTGGCTCATGGGTCCTTAGTGGCCATGGTCAGTAAGATCACACCTAGGTTAGGTACCTGGAAATCTGGGCACCCCCATTCTTGTCTCTTCCTCCTGTGTGTGGCCTTTGGAGCATGTGGCAAATTGAAAGCACCAACTGGAATCATCTGAGGAGCCCTCTGTGGAAGAGGCGGTCAGCTGTGGAGCTGACATTTTCTCCTGTTTTTTAGATCTGAGGAGCCTCTCTTTAGTGTGGTATTGGCATGCTCGGTCTCAGATTTTTCTTCTTATCTGATAACTCGATCCTTTTAGCTATCATCTGGCAAGATGGTAAAGAGGAACATCTTGCCTTCCTGGAGCAATGCAGGTTATCTCATGACTTTTCATAGTGTGTATTTAAAATGCACCCAGTCCTGAGACCAGAGAAAGCACCTTTCTACAGAGCTCTTTGTGTCTCGGGCGCAGGTGCAGTTTGGGTTTTGTGAGCCAAAAGATACAGAAGTGCTCTTGATTTGGAATTTGACGGGGGAATCTGGACAGAGCAGGCTAACTATCTAGCATTCTCAGAATCATGGCAGTGACTGGCGTGAGAACTGCCACAGTCCCCAGAGATTTACTGTAGCCATGAATCCCAGCATCGGGAGCAGCAGACGGAAAGACTCTGTTGGGATAGAGCTAGGGAGAGGAAGCTCTCCTCTTTAAGGATAATTACAGTTAAGGGTTTCACATGTTTTTTTGGATATTTTCAAATATCCATTCTGCAGCATTTTGATAATGTAGTATTAGCTTTTGTATGGGACCACAAAAGCAATTTGACACATGAATTCTGACCTTATATGCATGGGAATAAAATGATCCTAAAATTTAGTGCACTCAAAATCATATCTTAGCTTTCAGAGATTGTCACACTTGAACTTTCTGAAGTCATCCTCTCATAGATACTTAAAATGGCTCTATACTTAGCCAACAGTCACACAATTAGTCTTAATTCTAGTTGAGAAAAAAGTTAAAAGCACAGAAAAAGCGAGTTTTTAGTCAATTAGACCAAACTGCAAACCATTCATCCCCTGAGCCCATATCTTTTCTTTCTGTAAGGAGATACCTGCTAGTTTGGAAACCCCTAGACCAAGTCACAGAAGCTCTGTCCCATGAGATCATTGAGAAGAAAATATCTTTTGGGTGCAAGGAACATATTCGTTCCTGCTAATATCCTTGATTGCTTATCAGCTACACAGGATTGTTGGTAATTCTTGGTCACATAGTTACAACTCTTGCATAGTACTGCACAGACCTGTGACATCACTTATCAAACTGCTGGACTGGTGCTTTGGGAACTAATCTAGTTTGTAAAAGGAAACAGGAATGGTTGTGAGGCTTCAACATGGAATCTTTCTAAAGGGGTCATTGTTGTGCAATGTTGTTTGCTCTCTTGGCTTTTTACCTTTTGGGGGAAAACCCACCACCCAGTTCCCAAATAAACCACACATTGAGGATTATTCTTCCTTACGGATGCATAGCCTTAGCTGGGCTTGGTTCTAGCCAGGTTTTCTTAACTTAATTAACCTTTTCCCTCTGAGCTTTTTACCTTTCTTCTGTATATCTTTCCTTCTTACTCTGTGGCTGG